>JAIZAY010000141.1:0-100921 GCA_029531755.1 Holothuria leucospilota | reverse complement strand
AACATTACAAAGAAATAATGCGCACTGTAACTTCACTATATGCTCAGATGACCGTGATCACAGGTTTTCGTATTAATGAACTGCATATCTAAAATATAACATTTTTTGAAAATTAATTTATTCATATTCAGAATGCCAGATACGTTTTCGCTTCATACCGTAATACATCCATTTTTTTAAGTAGGCCTATTATAAATGGTCAGTGCACGATGGATAATTTCACAGACGATAAAACAAAAGACTCTCCCTACTAATTACCTCTAACCTCTTCGACACTTTAAACCAAACCACCAGTCTACTACACCTCCAAGACAGAGCCACAGGAGCTTGGGCCGAGTTTAAAGTGCTCGAAGCAATACTGACCCACAAGTGTGGTGTGTGCATGTGTGCGTCTGTGTGTGCTTAAAGGGATGAAGCAGTCGCCCAAAGTTTATTTTTCAAGAAGCTTCTACATCTTACAGGATCTCCTCAGATTTTGTTCAAAAGTATATTCCGTTATGATTTTGTATTAAAACATTATTGGCAGTAAAGAAAGGAGTTATTCTGTATGAATTTAAGGAATAAGTAACATAAAAATATTGTCACGTGATTGATACTGAATTAGGATGACGTTCACACTTATTCAATGGGGAGGGGTACTGCATTTCCCCTTGAATTAGGACCACAACTGACTATGCAAGTCATATTTGACCAACGGGAGTGGAACTTTATCGTTTGAATGACTGTCAATCTACTGTACAAGCATCCATCAACTGTATTTAGAACTCTAGGGCTATTCCTAAATATTTTTGGGCAGTGAGCCTGCTAGTAACTTCGTGTTCTTTTTCTTGGGCTTGGGTGCCACCTATTTAAACTGTCAGTCACAATCACATAATCGGGTAAAAGACCTAGGGCTCGGCTGGTACCATTAGTCTACATCTTTCATAACTTCATGTGTCGGTTGAAGAAAAGCAGTGGCTGCACGAATAGGGGGGATGGGGCATTTACCCCCCAGTCAGAAGCTTTGCCCACCCAGATGTCCCCCACGCAGCTCCTGAAGTAAAGTGGCCTGTTGAGAGGAATAGCCTAATACATGGAACTTATTTTGAATCTTGCTTTGGGTGATGTATTATAAACCAAAATCCTAAGGCTTAATTTTTTCCCAAGAGATATGCAAAAACCTCAGAGCTTCCGGGGGTTTCGCCCCCTGGACCCCACCAGGGGTTCTAAGACGGGCCCCTGGACCCCACCCGCTTAAAGGTACAGTAGCTTGACAGGAAGAATAGCCTAATACATTAAAATTATTTGGAATCTTTGCATTTGATGATGCATTACGAACAAAAAAAAATACTTCGTGACACTTAATTTTCACCCAGTGATGCTAAAACCTCAGAGCTTCCAGGGGGTTCCCCCTGGACCCCACCAGGGCCCTTGGGCGAGCCCCTGGACCCCACCCGCTTAATCTCGCGCTAAGCCCGAAATTTTTTTGCCCTCCCACAACATTTTCTTTTGCCCTCCATTTACCCACACTTTTAAAATCCTGGTGCCGCCACTGAAGGAAAGAGGACCTTTTCATGTGAGACTGAAAGTTATTGGGCTTGTACGAGTAAATCCGTTATAGCTCCGGATAAGCGCGAATCTATCCGCAGAGCTTTTACCAGCACATACCTGCACAGTTTAAGCTGTTGAACTTGTTATCGGACTTCTACCAGTACATCCTTTATAGTTGCAGCCGCTGTATATGGCACAGGAGCAAATTATTCAAGACTAGGAGTTATCATGCTTGTACCAGTACATCCTTATAGCTGCAGGCGCAGGAGCAAATTATTCAAGACTAGGGGTTATTGGAGACTTGTACCAGTACATCCTTTATAGTTGCAGCTAGCTGTTGTATGTGGCACATGGGCAAATTATTCAAGACTAGGGGTTATCATGCTTGTACCAGTACATCCTTATAGTTGCAGGCGCAGGAGCAAATTATTCAAGACTAGGGGTTATTGGAGACTTGTACCAGTACATCCTTTATAGTTGCAGCTAGCTGTTGTATGTGGCACACGGGCAAATTATTCAAGACTAGAGGTTATCATGCTTGTACCAGTACATCCTTTGTGGTTGCAGCCGCTGTATGTGGCAAAGGAATTTATTATTATTCAAGACTAGGGGTTATCAGACTTGTACCAGTACATCCTTTATAAGACTTGTACCAGTACATCCTTCATAATAGCAGCCGTTGCGCGTGGCACATGAGCGAATCATTCAAGACTGGGGGTTATCAAGCTTGTACCAGTACAATGTTGATAACTGTATACTGTACATACTGTAGAACAGAAGAAACTAGAATCAAGTCATCCGGGTTGCAACTGTGTACATCCTTCATATAACTGTTTAAATTGGATAGAAAGGAACCTGAATTATTAAGGATGAGCAGTCAGCAGGCTTGTACCAGTACAACCTTGATCATAACTTTAGTGTTTAAGATAAGGTCCACAATAACCTTGGAGTTACCACCTTTTCGCATGGAGTTACCACCTCGAATCCTCGATATATCCTTCACAAGTATAACAGTTTTACAAAATGGGTGAAGACTTGTCGAAAATATGCAGTGCATGTTTTATAATCTTAACCATGCATATGACAGCTTAATGCTTATGTTCTTACAGTGCCACATAATAAAATGTTTCACTCCCACAATTCAATGTTTCTGCACTGTTTTTTTTTTAACTTGTTGGAGTCAGATTTTATGCTTCTAAACTTGTAAACGTCCATGTGTGTCTTTAGTGTAAGATATTTAATGATAAAAGAGTGACTGAATTAATTGCTTACGTATGATGTTTAATTATTCATTCTGAAATTCGTTATTCAAAAAATTCTATCAAAGTATTTAACTAACTGAAATATTTTACTGAGAAAAATATGCGTAGTGTATTTAAGTGGACTTTTTCTAAGTAAAAATATCAATTCGTCTATTTCTTATTATTTGAAAGTATTTCTTATGGCCTTAGGTACATTTCCTACCTCTGTAAGGACTCCTCATCAATAGAGGATCTTAGAACAATCTAAATATCATGAGTAGCATATACGGTAACATTTGTAGTATGTATTTGCCAGAACACATTTTTAGTTTAAACGGGTGCCATGCCACAGTCAAAATATCACTAAATAATGAGAATTCCTAAACAGGTAGGAATTTAAATTGGAAGATATGCCAAAGATACCACCCACTTTGCATCTAAGCCACCTTACATAAACAAAAATTTCTGAAGGGGAGGAGTTGTTGTCCCGCAATCAGACAACACACCTTCCCTTAATTAGCTCAGTTGAGATAAAAATTCTCTCAATTGTGAGTTTTTCGATGAATGATCAGTTCAAAAATTTGCCAAAGATAGTACCATTTTTTTGACTAAGCAATGATTTCTCTATGGGAGGAGATGTCACCCCCATCCACTTGATAACAAACCCTTCCTTTAATCCCTACCAAAAATTAAAGAATTCACTAAATTGTGACAGTTTTTCTATGTATGATCTGTTCGAAAGTTTGCCAATAGTACCATTTTTTTTTGCTCCGTGAGTCGCTCACCAACTGATCGTACAGCATGACAAACATAAGAGAAGAGCAGCTAGGCTTTGCGATATGGGATGAAATTTACAACGTCTACATAAAGGGTTTACTCTGCCTACATGTTACTTGGTAAGGTGGGCAGTACATGTTCTATGTAGCTATGTGCAATGGAACTAATGAATAAACTGGAGTGACTATACAGCGCGCGTAGCGCGCCAAAAATTTTGGGTTTATATTAGAGAAATTGTCCTCTTGAGAGCAGGAAATAGGTAAACTATCGGGGCGACTAGTCGCCGTCAGGGACCGCTTACTTTATCGTAAATTTCCGAATTTTTCATTTTTTGAGCCAGGGAAGGGACGATCGCCCCCCTGTAGCTACCCCACTGAGCAAAACTATGGGCATTTAACTCCAGCATTACCGTTACACTCTGTAAATGACATGATAAGGCCAAAGCTAATCAGATTAAAAAATATCACAGCGTGCTCATTTGTTTTGATTACCTTAGCTCGCACTAATGGCAGGTCCTTTTGTGATGTCTGAAGTACATATACAGCAGTAGCAAACAAGCAACTAAGAAAACGCGCGCGAAGCGCGCCGAAAAAATTTCGTTTTGAAAGCACTTTATTAATGTTTAACCTTCGCATTGCATTGTGAAGTTATTCACTTCTTTAATTTTAAACCCCTTAAGAAAAGGGAGGGCCTAACCCATCTTGAATTAAATGTTTTATTTACTTATTATTTTTTGGGAAAATTGAAGATCACGCTTTGCAAACTTTGGGGGGGGGGGGCAAACGCCCCCCGTGCCCCTATGGGGAGCCGCTAATGCTTCCAGGCCTCTCTACCGTTTTCCAGACTGCTGTCCTGCTCACTCTCCCCCAACAGTACTATTTTAGATTGAGAACTATGCAACGATATCAAGGTACTAGTCTCAAAGGATCCAGTGAACACAAATATAAGTTAATTATTAAAATGAAATCACAATGATCACAAAATACGGTTTTCGTTTAGAATATTTCGTACAAAACTAGGGTTTTCCCAAGGTGTAGGTTATGTATCTGTAACGGTAATTCCATATTCGTATCAGAAGTAGCAGCGCTTGGGATGCATAATAAGAGTCAGTATGAACGACGCACAGTGCGAGAGCTCAACTGGCTGCTTCAAATAGTATCTTACACCATGACCGCGATACGGTGTGGCATAGAACAGGTTCGTGTATCCTGCTTTCTGTGCTACCACACAGGAATATTTTTCAGAAGCAGAAAAGCCTCAAAACCGCCTTAGCCTACATCCGTGCCATCCATTATGCTGCCAAAGCCTCCACACTGTGTCGTTCGTGACCACCAAAGGGCGATTGCTGAACTGGTGAACGATCCCCAGTTAAAGTATGGAAGTAGGCTTACTACCTTCGAGTGAGCACTTGTCATGGTTAAAGAAAATAAAAATAACCCTCCAAATGCAAAACTCCATTTCATTTGTTCACTGATTCACCTTAATAAGTACGTACGATGTTCTACAGAGTTTATGTATTAATACTGTTGTGGCCTTGTTAGATAAGGCACGCGTCTTCATTCGGGAGATAGTAGATATCTTAGGTTCAAACCCTCTCTGCGTACTTTTTCAGAATTTTTCCCTTTCGATTTTAGATTTGCAAGTGTGAATGCCTCGCATTCTAGTTCGATGAATGATCAGTTCGAAGATTTGCCAAAGATAGTACCATTTTTTATGTTAGCCACCTTAAATGAGCAAAGATTTCTCTGTGGGAGAAGATGTCACCCCCATACACTTGATAACAAACCTTTTCGTTAATCCCAACCAAAAATTAAAGAATTCAATATATTGTGACAGTTTTTCGATGTATGATCGGTTCGAAAATTTGCTAAAAGTACAATACCATTTGTTTTCATCTAAGCCACCTTACATAAACAAAGATTTCTCAGCTGGAGGAGGTGTCTGTCACTCTTCCACTTTAACAACAAACCCTTCCTTCAAACTCAACCAAAAATAGAAACGTCCACTAAATTGTGAAAGTTTTGCAGGATATAAACAGTTCGAAAACTTTCCAAAGAAGTTATTAACATATATTTTTCATCTATGCAAACTTAAATGAACAAAAGTTCTCAAAGTCCCTCAGGACGTCACCTGCACAAGATGTTAAATGAAAGGTCTCTCAGGTACCCATATGTACAATTTACACTTTCTTCCTGGGTTTATATGGGTGGGTTTACGGTACATCGTCTGTGGTAGAATCTCCCCAGTCATCAACCTCTGGCGTCACTGATGATAACACCTGTCTATTGAAGTATATTGTTGCATATAAAAATAAGATAAGAGGCATAAACGGTTTTTCACCTTTACAATTGCGAGTGTATTTTTGTCTTAACAGCATTAAATCGGGAGGGCCCTTTTGATAAAACTTATAACATACTTATACCCACCACAAACTTTAAAGATATGAAGGAAGCACTTAACAGAATTATATTTAACACATTTGTATAAGCATTACTATTCATTCCCAAAAGAGGTATTATTTTTGGATCAACTCCACCCTACCCCCCATGGTCAAGCGAAATGTACATGCCTGTGTAATATTGTGCTGCCGGTTCGTCATCATTCTCTAGTCCACTTAGTCCAGTAGCCAGGGGGCCATACAGCGGTGCCATGTAGGAAAATTGTTGCAGCCTAGAAAAATTTAAATTTACTACTGACTTAATTTGAGCATACTAATTTTTCCCCCTTCGATCGTCCAGATTATGTTCTCCCCAACCCTAAACTATCACATGGACAAGGTATGATAAATTGATGTCAATTGCCCTGCCACGGAAGGAGCTGTCGAGAATGAAAGCAAGCCCGTAGCGTAGCCAGACAAGTCACTGTAAGTGCGTGATAAGTTTCAGGAGGGGGTATATATTTATACATAAACACACACAAACACACCCACACACATACATATATATATTGCTTTCGACTTACGTATTCATTGTCGATCTACCATATTCGAACTACTGAATATTCACTTTCGCAGAGGGAGTAGTTACCTTGGTAATAGGAGAGAAAATTGAGTGAGGCACCACTTGTACTTTGCTGTCACGTCTGAAGCCACATAAGTCATGATAGCTTAGTGTGTAAGGCGGTCGCACGGGACGCGACAGACCCGGGTTCTCGTCCTGGTTGTGGCTTAATTTTGGGGGTCACTGTTCTCTTGCATCCTCTCCCGCCTTTCCTTATCTTGTGTCATATTATAATCTTTATACCTCCGCTGAAAGTCATTTTGCTTTCGTTATGGACCTGAAGCGTCCCCAAAGACACCACCCAAACTGGGTTACAATATGAACTATTCATTACCCTCGTCAGTCACTATAAGAAACATGCAATCTGAACTTCGTTATAAAAAGATGTTGGATGGTATTACTTCAACACAATGTGCAGCTAAACTAATCGCCTCTCCCCACAAAGTATAGATATGTAGAAACTGATAATCTCTGTAGAACAATGGTAATGTTGAAGAGCCTTTCACCATGGTGCGACGAACTAGCTCAAATTACCAAATGATCTCCACTTAATGCCCACTCTTACTCAATACAGTGCTCTGAGACACCGACGCCATACAAACCTTCGTTTATCTCAGTCAAAACTGCATCTGTTGGTCCATCAATGAGAAGGCTAAGTTCTTTAAACTTCCCCGTGATATTTGTGACTGAAACGTTCGCCGCCTTGCATTTCTTAGTACGCCCATGGGTCCAGAACTGGCATGGACAGTCGGTGGTATTTCGGTAGTTGCAAAAGATATCGTCACCGGCACCTGGCTCATCGCAAAAAGAAAAGTTTGGATTGTTTTTAAAGGAAATTGTAAAGTCATCGAGATATTCCTCAAAATCGTGGACAGTGATCTCATCGGGCACTTCGCATTCACATAGTTGTGGCCACGTGATGTTAAGTACTCCATTAGCGTCAACAATTGTCACGCCATCAGGACGAAGCTGGAGTAAATCGACCTGTTCCGTTGGTATGACTAAATTAATAGCATGGAAGAATGGTTTCTTAGTGGAAACGAAACTGCCCAGTGACAGCTTGTACGTAGGTTCTGCGGAAGGATTTGGTCCAGTCAGGAACGGTATGAAGAAAAGTACGGTGTCAGCCTTCGTTTCGTATTTGGCCTTCACATTGGTCGGCAAAGAATCTTTGGCACCAAGCTTGCCACATACAATTGCCACAACGTGTTGATCTGGTTCCAAGATCTCGGGAAGAATAGGTCGGTTTGGTACAGTAAGGCGTGCTATAGGAAACGAGTGATAAAAAAGACAGTAACAACTTTGCATTCAATCATCCATATTTGTTACTTTACGAGACACAATTCTTCTAATGGTACTTGCCATTTGAAAGTGAAATGACTCATGGCTCATGCTCAAAATTCTTCTGCAAAGACAAGTACGTAATTTACTGGACTAATCCAAATCATTTGAAGTTATCTTTTCCCATTGTTTAAAAAAAAATGAATGAAAGAAAAGTAATTGTTGAAACGTTAGCCTAACTTGCTTAAAATTATGTAATTTTGAAGGAGTTAGTATTAAAATCAGGGTCACAGTAGACGAGGTACTGACGTGGGCGAGATAGCGCCAGCCAGCCAGTGGCGTCTTGAAAGGGGCAGCCTAGGTGGAGGGGTCCGGCCTCCCCATCTCGGCAGTAAGTTCGGGGGGGATCACTCATTTTAGTGGCGGATCCAGGATTTGGCAAAACGGGGGCCCAGGTCATAGTGGTTTGTATAAAAGTCCGATCTGGGGGAGGGGTCTAAGGAGAGGGGGTGTCCCCGGGGCAGTGCCAGGGTATTTTGATAGGGGCAAAGCATGTGATGAGTAATCGCCGTGCTGGGGCTCTTAGGGGAGGGGGAAACCCTCCCCTTTTCCCCCTCCCCTTTCTTTTCCTCCCCTTTGAGAAATTTTTGTTAATTTAAGGTTGCTCAGTTAGTTAGTTAGTTAGTTAGTTAGTTAGTTAGTTAGTTAGCTAGCTAGCTAGCTAGCTAGCTAGTTAGTTAGTTAGTTAGTTAGCTAGCTAGTTAGTTAGCTAGTAAGTTAGTTAGCTAGTTAGTTAGTTAGTTAGTTAGTTACTTAGTTAGTTAGTTAGTTAGTTAGTTAGTTAGTTAGTTAGTTAGTTAGTTAGTTAGTTAGTTAGTTAGTTAGTTAGTTAGTTAGTTAGTTAGTTAGTTAGTTAGTTAGTTAGTTAGTTAGTTAGTTAGTTAGTTAGTTAGTTAGTTAGTTAGTTAGTTAGTTAGTTAGTTAGTTAGTTAGTTAGTTAGTTAGTTAGTTAGTTAGTTAGTTAGTTAGTTAGTTAGTTAGTTAGTTAGTTAGTTAGTTAGTTAGTTAGTTAGTTAGTTAGTTAGTTAGTTAGTTAGTTAGTTAGTTAGTTAGTTAGTTAGTTAGTTAGTTAGTTAGTTAGTTAGTTAGTTAGTTAGATGAGGTTTAACGTCCCAGTTTCCAACCATTTGGTTCAAGTCGAGACGACCACGGCCTTTTTCCAGTTGTGGCTCACTGGCTTGTTTTCCCTACTCCATTGCTTATGCTGAGCACCAAGCACAAAGGCAGTAGGTTCCATTTTTAAAGTCTTTGGTATGACCAGGCCAGGATTTGAACCCTAGACCTTCCGGCTGCAAGTCGGATGCTCTAACCACTAGGCCACTGAAATCGGTTTAAGGTTGCTCAGATGCAAAATGGTGATGTCTGTGGTGTATTTTTTGATCTGATCTTACATGACTGGAAAGCGTTCATAATTCAGTGAATTTTAATTTTTGGTTGGGTGAAAGATGCTTTTCTGGGGAGGGGTCTAAGGGGAGGGAGGGGTGTCCCCTCCCCTTTGAGAATTATCGTTTATTTAAGGTTGCTCAGATGCAAAATGGTGATGTCTGTGGTGTATTATTTTAACTGATCATATATGGCTGGAAAGCATAATTAAGTGATTTTAATATTTGGTTGGGTGAAAGATGCTTTTCTGGGGAGGGGTCTAAGGGGAGGGATGTCCCCTCACCTTTGACAAATTTTTGTTAATTTAAGATTGCTTAGATGCAAAATGGTGATGCATTCAGTATATTTTTGAACTGATCATATATTAAAATGTTCATAATTTAGTGAATTTTAAATTTTACCCTAAATTCACGGTGCATTTCATTAAAATAAATTACAAGGTTTAAAATAAAACACTACAGGGTAATATTGCAGCAAGTTATAGTTAACAAAGCCTGATGTTGTCGAAAATATTCCTCTAAATATTAAAGAATTCTGAAATTCCCTTGAAAGTAGAAGCAGCGCTCTCAATGGTATGGCCCTGGTCGGTAATGGACTGAAGTTAGCAATCCATTAATACAGCGCTCACGAGTGACTCCTTGCAATGCCCAGAGAAAGTTACTGAGGCCAATATAAGCCAAAATGTTATGAGGTGAAAGTCAGTAGCAGAGTTACTAACATAACACTTATTTTCTGAGGTAGAAAATAATGAACAAGTTTGAGTTCCACTCTCACTGACACATCTCATAGGCCTATTTCATTGGAATAAGGCCTTGTCCTTTGTTTTATGAAGTTGAAAAAAACTTTCAAAATTTTTTGGAAGGGGGGCCCGGGCCCCCCGCCCCCCTAAATCCGCCCCTGCATTTGACGTTTTAAAGTTACACAGTCCGGGAGAAACGCTCGAACGAGGGTGCACAAAACCCTCCTTCGAACGAGGGTGCACAAAAAACCCTCCTTCGAACGAGGGTGCACAAAAAACCCTCCTTCGAACGAGGGTGCACAAAAAACCCTCCTTCGAACGAGGGTGCACAAAAAACCCTCCTTCGAACGAGGGTGCACAAAAAACCCTCCTTCGAACGAGGGTGCACAAAAAACCCTCCTTCGAACGAGGGTGCACAAAAAACCCTCCTTCGAGGGTTTTATGTGCAAATGGGTGCCGCCATTAGCCGCAATGCATTTCACCGTCCTCATATCTAGACCGCGTGCGGCAAACTCAAAACCGCAAAAGGGAAAATTTCACATTATTGGGCTACATGAGCTTATAGCAATATGGGTTTAACAAGTTTTTAACGTTTTTACCGAGGGAGAATTTTTGTCCACAGTTGAAAATGTACCAAAAAGACGTCGAACGAAACGAGTTTGTAGTTTTTCAAACGCATACCAGACGTTTACATATACCGCAACAGTGTGCAATATTCGCTAGCTTCAATGCATCACTATAACACTAGGCAACGCTTTACCGCTAAACCCCAAGGAGTTTGTATTGCAAGCTGTATTGCGCAACGTGTAGGAACTTGGAGTATATATGCAAGCACTGCGTTATCTATCATGTATACGTAAACGCCATAAGGAACATCATGCGTGTTCAGATTATGTTTTCACTCTCATTGTTAATTATGGACATAGACTGCAGCTGGTTTGTCTTGCTGATTCGCCGTATAAGGAGAAGTCTTCCAGCTACAGGTAGGTACGCTGTCCAGGGAGCTGCCTCTAATGGCAGCTCCCTGCGCTGTCTATGCTTTGTACTGCGTTCCTTAAAAACGGACACAGCGAATTAGACTCAAAAATCATTATTCATCTGACCTCGCCGCTGGCGTGAAACTCTGAGTAGATATTTTTTGCCTTTACGCCACAACACACACACACTCATATATATATATATATATATATATATATATATATATATATATATATATATATATATATATATATATATTTACTGAGGCTTCCCATGAAATTCTTGGGTTCTTTGAGGTCCGTGGTTATCCACCCAACGCCACCATCCAAGATTTTCAACCCATATCGAACATCGATAGAAACAATGCCCTCAAATCCAAACCCAAGAGTAACCAGTCCAACCGTATTCCGTTGGTACTACCTTACCACCCGTCAGTTAATTCCATCCGTCGTGTTATTTACAAACATTAAAAAACCCTGTTATCTGAACCTTCCACCAAAGATATATTTACCCACCTCCCAATCACGTCTTATACACGGGAAAGGAACATTTCAGATCACCTTTTTCGGGCCGCCCACCCCCTCCCACCCACTAGTCAAAACCCTGGTACCTATCCTAAACGAAGGAAATGCAACACCTGTCCCTACGTTACCAGAGACCAACTGACCAGGGTTTTCGGCCCTTCGAGTACTTTTCAGATCACCAACCATTTTACATGCATTTCAACTAATGTTGTTTATATTGTATTTGTAGAAATTGTAAAATTCTTTATGTGACTTGCTGACCGTATAACTGAACACTTACGCTCCATTTACAAGATTTTCACCGGTTTTTCCCATAGCTGCCCATTTCAATCCCCCTTCTCATTGCAACATTGGCCACTTTCTGTCACTGCAGCTATTGCCTGCAGAGGATCAAATTACGAACGTCTTGTTGCAGAGAACAGACTTATTCTCTCTTGGCACCCTCACTCCAAAAGGCCTCAATTCCAAATTCGATTTACTTTAATCGGCCCATCTTCCTGGGAGGCTTTTTCTCGTTTGTACGTATTTTGTTACGCCCTTCCTAGGTTCATTGCACTTTGTCTACTTCCAGGTCTGTTTGGTTCCATGTTCGGTGGAGGGTATCCTTAAGAATTGTGCTATCGCTCTTGCCTTGTCAGTTGTATGTTTTCTTACCTTTCTGAAGGGTGTAAACCCGAAAAGTCGTAATTTAATAAAACTCCTTTTTGCATAGTATTTACCATGTTTTATGTTTTCTACATCTATATATATATATATATATATATATATATATATAGGGTCAAAGTACTGCGTAGCACTTATGAAGTAGGTAGGTAAAAATGAAGTAGTAAATAGTGCTAAAAGTTTGTGAAAAATTCCACGACGTTTCGGGTTTAAACCCTTCATCAGGTGGCAAAAATGCAACTGATCGTTGACACGGCCAAACGTACAATTTAAAAAATACACAATAAAATTGGGCACGGTAAACCTCGGCTAGGAAAACAGACAGTGTTAAGTGGTTACCACAAGTCAAACAAATATATATATATATATATATATATATATATATATATATATATATATATATATATATATATATATATATATATACAAATGAGAGAAATAATCCCATTTGTCCTAGACGTAATCAGTTCTGCATCATATATGCGTAAGAAATACGGTAAAAACGCGAAGGACGTCGCTTTATGTGTAAACTGTTTATTCAAGCTTTCGGCCCTCTGGCCTTCATCAGGTTCTGAATAAACCAAACAAATGAAACTAGAATTAGAGATAAGGTTACCTAAACTAAAGTATTCAGAACATAAATTTGTTAAGGCATTATTAGAAAATAAAAAATAATAAATATCCTACATGTCAAAGTTGATGAGATGTTGGTGCTGGACGTTGTAGTCGCTAAATGGGATGTTGGTGTGTGTGTTTAGTGGAGTGTGTCATGATCACGTGGGGAGGCTATTTGTCAAAATTGATTTCGTTTGGGTGTAATGTATGAAGCTTATTGATCTAGAATGATTCCCTGTGGAGGATGGCAGTACGTGACTGTTTTGTTATTAACTCTGATGTACCGGTAATTATAACATTGTCTATTGTGTGATGTATTAAATTGAAATGTGTTGTGTATGGGAGGCGTTTTGCTTGGGTATTATCATGACAGTTGTTAATTTCTGACCTCGTGTTACTGAATCTTGTGTAAGTGTTGTTTCTCCTCGTAAGAGCCAGGGAACCCACACCCATAGGTCACACCACAAATAGCCCTGAACCCCCGGATTTTCCCATGCAAATCAAGAAAATGTGTGATGCACAGATATATTCATGTTACCAAAATATTTCAAAGCACGCATACAAAGCAAGAATTCCCCATCACAACACACATTGACTGTAAAACATCCTGGGTAATTTACCTAATAAGATGCACACAGTGCGGAAAACAGCATGTAGGCAAAACAGAAACAACACTCGACACAAGATTCTTTAACACTAGGTCAGAAATTAACAACTTTCAGGTTACAGGCCCCCGATCGGCCAGATACCTTATTAGATTTTCGAATTATTGGCCATGTAATTTTGTAAGGGTTACTTTTTCCCTGTAAATCCCAGATATGTTTAAACAACTCAGTCTCCTTGAGGTATTCTTTTGCGGAACGATTTAGTATATTGTTGAATCATTCCTTGAAGGTATTTCCGGCTAGACCAACATAACACTTTTCGCAATTGCTCCTACTTACGGTAGCCTTGTGTACAATTGCCTTGAATAAGCATTTCCCTTGAAGCGGGCATGCTTCCTTGACCCTGCAGATGCATTGCCTTTGCTCTTCAGTCTCCCTCGCATTATTAATGAGGAAATTATGCGATCTTATGGCTGCGCCCATGTTCCTCATACATCTTTACGATATATAATTTCCCGCAAACTTTCTAGCACTTATTACCACCTTTATCGACCTGCACATTTCTATAGTGCCCCGCAGCATTTTGACCCTATATATATATATATATATATATATATATATATATATATATATATATATATTATATATATATTATATATTATATATATAAATATATATATATACATATATACATATATATATACATACATATATATATATATATATATATATATATATATATATATATATATATATATATATATATATATATATATATATATATATATATATATATATATATATATGTAGTTCATGCAAGATTATGATGATAGAATGTTCTACCTCCATGACAAGACTTGTGCTGTTGTAGCTCTCCCAGTTTCGCCTCCACTCTCTCTTTCGGAACAGCAAAGTAACCACAACGTCCATTTTCCCAAGTGGCTTCTGTTACGGATGAATGGATCTTGACACTTACTGCGGCGTCAGTGCAAAGAGTAAGTAAAATAATAGTTTCGACTCTACGAAACATTATGTCACGTCTTGGAGTTTAAAGACTGATAAAGTTGTGTAGTAATTAACAAACCGAAAAAGCTTCTCAAAATCTTTTCGTTGATTCTTCGTATAAATCTAATACCACTACGCTTACACAAGCGATATAAACTGCTTCTCTTGAAGTAGAGGAGCCGTTGTCCTTCTGTGCCCTCATATTTTACCTTCATAAAGTCACTCATGTGATATAGCATATTATATCATTTATCTTTTATGAGTCTTGGAAAATTGTTATAGAAGACAGAATTAAGGCATGTTGACGAAAACAAAATTCCCAAGGCCAGTCCTTTACAAGGATTTGTGACATAATAAACAACATCGAACGATACCAAATATACACGTGTTATTTGTTGGCGGACCAAATCATCGACTCTGCTCGTTTTTCTTTTGTGAAAGTTCGGCGATTATCGGTTTAAATGCTATTGGGATTGAGGCATAAAAACAAAATGTTTTCTTCGATTCTTCGTATATATCTAATACCATTACGCTTTCATAATCCATATAAATTACTTGTCGAGAAAATAGAGAAGCCGTTGACTTACTCTGTCCTCATATTTTACCTTCATGAAGTCACTCATGTGATAACAATATTAAACATCAGTATTACGTATGCTTTATGAGTTTTTGAAAATTGTTATAGAAGACAGAAGGAAGGCATTCTGAAAGAAAGAAAATTCCCTAGCCCAGTCCTTCGGAAGGTTATGTGACATAATAAACAACATCGAACGATACCAAATCTACACGTGTTATTTGTTCGTGGACCAAATCATCGATTCTGCTTGTTTTTCTTTTGTGAAAGTACGGAGATTTTAGGTTTAAATGCTATTGGAATCGGGGCATAAAACAATAGTAAGAAAGTAAGATTAAACCCCGAAAAATTTATTTTGGCTTCCATTTTGACTTATTCGATTATTGATTTTTTATATGAATCATTCAAAACTTGACAATCACCATGAACAGTAGTGGGAATTAAAAGAGGCCTCTCATCATGAAGTATTTACTCGACTATTTACATGGTGCTAACTGTGAAAAAGGTGCAGAATGCAAATTGTGGCCGCAAAGATATCCCCAGTAGAGCTGTAAAACTCACGGTATGCCCGAGTCCTTTTCAATGGTCAGGTGTCAAACCACGCGAATCGAAAACCATGCCTTAATGGTTTCTTTGAAGTGACCAATGAGAAGATATTAAAGCTGAATTTTAGTTACGCCCACAACATTGGCACTGCAAGCCTACTTGGTCATTTAACGTTTAGTCTACAACATTTAATTACATGCTAGTAACCAACGAGTTTCGCAACCTGTATTATAAAAGTCCTTCTTGAGATTCTCAGCCTGTCGATCATTAAATCTACCAAATGACCGATCCCCACGGAATTCGACGGTTTAGTTGAGCAAATATGCCTTGGCTAAAGTAAAAAGTGCTTTCCGATATAGGCTCAAGCCCTCAGAAACCGAGGAGGGGTCTGGCTACGGTCAAAATTATTTTCAGGTTGAAGGTTTTGTTCTCAAAACATCCCAAATTACCGCAGAACTACGAAAGAGTTAGGAGTTGAATGGTCCAGCCCCCTCCTAACTGTTGAATTTCCAGGGCTCAGTGCAGAACAAGTGCACATGTACACACGCATGTAGATTCCCGAGGTATTAATCCGTAAGAAAAAGTGGGGGACACAAATGACTGAGTGCTCGTCAGTAGTTAACCAGTGTAGACGAAGACACTGCTACAGCGCGAAGCACTCCGCCCCGTGGGACCTAAGGGCTCGTCCCAGGGGCAACAGACGGATCCAGGGGAAATGTTCATTAGGGAAACATGGGAGGCACAGTCGGAAACTGTGATACTAGAGAAAAAGGGGTATTAAAATGAAGACTTTAGCTATCTTCAACACGGGTGCCGACAGGGGGAGGAATTTGGAGGTGGGTGGGATATGAAACAGGTACATCCCCCTTCATAAAATCTGAGCCAAACCATCTCAATAATACAAAAAAAAATTAAAGAAATCAGAAAATACTTTTTACATGGAAGTAAACTTTTACTATATAAAATGACAATGACATAAAACTGTAATAGAATGTCTTAAAAGCTCTTTTCGGCTGGCTTCGCGCGCATCCATTGTGGATAGTCCGTCTCATTATCACTTTCTGCAGGACATTCTAAGTGGATCATTGTTCCCCTTTCATAATCTGACTTCTCTCCCACAAGTTCACATCCACCGTCATGCAAACGACCGAAAGCTATAGGCCAACTTAAGCTATCAGAAAAAGAAACTTTCAAATTGTGGTCAGTGTCGCCGGCACGGGGAACGTGGGAGCGCGTGCCCTCAATCAATTTCAGAGAAATATTTTGAAAATTTGAAATTATCCCAAATGGCGTTTAATCTATAGATTTCTGTAGGGGGTAGGGTGAGGTGTGTTTTCGACCAAGTGATGGATCTATTGTAACCATTTCCTATCACAAATGGTTCTCAAACTATTACAATTATCGCAAATCTTTCGCAAACTATCAAAATTTTCGAGTGCTTCAAACCTTACCTCAGAATTGTCCTCATAATTAATAATTTCCGGTAGCAACTCCAGCAGAAGCTCAGCAACAAAAGTTAAAAGCGCTTTACAAATTCCTAGGTAAAAGACAATGATTGGCAAATAGGTTTGTGAGGGAATTGAAAGTGTCTCGATGCAGAGCATGAAATCAGGTTTTGTCATGGTTATCTTATTTAATGAAAAATTTCGGCGCGCCGTACGCATTCGTCACGATTTTCACTCCATCTCATGGCCATTTTTAAGGTATTAATAATACATACAACTGTTCTGATCGGAACACTTTTCCGAAAAACAGAAGTACATCTCCAAAATTTGAAGGGGCCTATGGAATCTTTCAATCTAATTTGTAGCGTGGTGTGGAAGGTTGAAAGTACAGTGTTTGCCGTTATACATTTTTTAAAAAATTTTACCGAGGGCTTTGCGCGAAGCCATTACTGGTATAGATAGTCATTGTAAATACAGTTACGAGGGAAAAACATTCTGAAACGCCCTTTTTAGTCCTTAACACCTTTTGCTTTACCTATCAGGGAAGTCTAATATCACCTCACTGCACATATTCTCTTCCTCCCATTCCCCATTGCTGGAAGCTGTTCGTCTGAATTTCGTTCAAACTTAGTCAAATACGATAGTTGTAAAGGCATCATACTCTCTAGCAGTGGCACTCAAATTGGTCCCCACCGCCCCCGGGGGATTGGGAAGTCTCAGGTGGGTGCTACAGAGTGCACGGTGAATAGTGGGCGTTGGTAATGATTTTGGGGTCCCTGGCGATTACGACACATCACTGCAGCGATTTAGGCACAATTAGGTATCCAGAGAGTCTGTTCCACTCCGCTAGTTCTTCTCCTCCGCTTCTCACTAAATTGGAACCATACATTCGTAATCTCGCAACGTTACACCAAGCTCACCCTCACACTGACTGAAGTACATCTGGGCTTTCTATACCAGTTTCACAGTATGCCTGCCTTCTGCGGGTTTTGTTGTTATTACAAATAAGAAAAGTTCACTGAGAAAAAATATTGTTGAACATCCGACTATGAATAGGGGAGGGGGCATTGGGACAATTTAAAATGGTGGAAGGGGAGGTAGTCTAACAAAGTTTTAGAACCACCGCTCTATAGTATCATTTGGATGTCAGGTAATAATCATTGTATCATTATATACTTAATCCAGAGCTTCCAGGAGGCACTATACCGGTGTCTGCTAGCCTTAGATAACCTTTTATAATGCACAATGAAGCAAAGGAAAAATTTCGTAACAGTCGAAGAATTTTTCTGTGGACTCCACGCACGTATTTTTACGTAAAAACTTTCCCCAAATGGAAAGCATTAAAGTATCCAAAAGAGGGGCTTCAGGAGGTTTGTTGACAACATATCCTTCTCTTAGACAACATAATCTTCTCTTTCACCTAACCAAAAATTAGAATTACTAAATTATGGATATTTTCCAGCAATATATATGATCAGTTCAAAAAATACCTCAGAGAAAGCACCATTTTGCATCTAGTAAGTAACTTAAATTAACCAAAAATTCTCCAAGGGGAGGGGACAACCCCTCCCTTTAGACCCCTTCCCCTGGACGGCACCTTTATGTAGTGACAAAGAGAGGAACCCACACTGCTGTATACAATCACAGGAACGCACTCGCCTCTTACACCTAACCAAATTTAGAATTTACTAAGTAAGTACATTTTCCAGCCATATATGATCAGTTCCAAAATACATAAAAGATAGCACCATTTTGCATGTAGGCATTCTTAAATTGAAAAGAATATTCTCAAAGAGGAAGGGAACATACTCCTCCCTTAAACCCCTTCCCCAGGACCGCACCTTTATGTAGTGACAAAAAGTATTCCACACTGTTGTATGCAATCTCAGGGACGCACAAAAGGGTAACGTACAATTTACGCAGACTCGAGGAGGGGAGGGGGGACTGAGGTGGCATTACGATGTCATCTGTACTGCCCTCAATCACCAAACTCTGGCGGCGCCACTGATTGTGGTGATGCATGTTCTGTGAAGTGTGCATTGAATGCCATTAAAGATGAATGAATGCTTCATTTAAGTGCCCACAATTTCACATTTTCCAGAGTTTCAACGGGCATCTCCTCACCAATGAGAACTCTTGTAATGTAATTGAAAAATATGTGCACCGTAACCTGAAATAAACATTACTCTGCATATCTTAAACATGACATTGTTTAATTTTCCAGACGCTTTCACGAACTCCCATCGTTCTTCAACAGTATTCAGCAAGTGTTGTACAGGGGGATCCAGACGACATTAGTCTTCAGTAGACGCGAATGAAGGACGGCCAGCGGGTGCGAATTAACAGATGAGACCCAGGGAGAAGAAGAGATGTTTTGCTACCTAATTTATTTACAACTATTTACCAAAAACAAGTATAAATGGTCCAACGACGTCAGGAAAAAACAAAACACAGACAAAATACAACCTTCAAAGCCAGATACCAAGGGTAGTTGGGACATCAGGCCAGACTGGTGTCTGCTGATATATGAGGTCGTGTCATAGGTCAAAATGTAAGTCAAAGGTCAAATTGGGCTAAATTTTGGCGAAAAGTGTGCCGCTAACTCCTCCTAAACCGTACGAAGTTCAAACTTGGTAAGTGGGTACCTTGCTATAAAAACTAAAACTAGCATACCTAATTGACAACGTCATATATACCTCAGTGATGTAAAGGTCAATTTTGCAAACAATTGGCTTTCGGGGATAATTCGTCCTATCAGTATATTAGAAAAAGTAATAAAACCACATGATGTGCTAGGACCGTGATAAGATTACTTTAATATAGTGCATTTGGTTTTCAAGGTTGGGTTAAAGGCCAAAACGTAGGTCACAAGTCACACTTACCTAAAAATTTGCATGTATAGTCGTAGTCATATTTTGAAAATCAAGATGTCAAAGTTCAAATGACCTAAAATTGGTTTTTACCGTCCATTAGTTGCATAACAATATGTTACAGTAACTTAAAGGTATGCAGAGAATTTGGAGAAAATGAGATTTGTAACTCCATGGATTGCTCTCTTGTTTCTTCTTCGTTATGCAGAAACGGTGAGACGTTTATGTGATAACTAAAAACATTTCAGTGCATAACTTTCTAAGAAATCTTAAATATCCTATCTTCCAAAACACTTAATTAATCGAAAGCGAGCACCTAACGATCTTTCCTGATAGATTAATTTGTTGAAGACCTAGGTTAATAAAAAACAAACAAACAAACGGAAAACTGTCAGACACGGGGGGGGGGGGGGGGCTGTGGTTTAATTGGCTCTCGTTTGGATTTTTTTGCAGTTGACACAACACTTTGCATTGTTTTGATGGTTTGGTACATGGCCACATTTGCCCTTGGGTGGTCGTTTCGCACAAGAAATCCTGGATCTGCACCTAGAGCACACCTTCACTCGGAATGCTATGTGCTTACTATTGTTTATCTATCCCATGAAAACTCCTTTTTTGGCAAACAGGTGATCCTCGTGTGCCATGGCAAACATACTGTTGGGAACTGAACTGGGCAGTCGTCCCAGGGAAGTTTTCCTAGGAGAGAATCATCTACATCTTCATTGTCATCGTCATCAAGCTGATCGAAGAGAAGAACAAAGTCATAGGGAAATGTCCCCGAGTACGAATGTGAGTACGTACTGGAGTACCACATGTCTGCTGTCGGCGGTTTTTGGCTCCCATCCATGGCTCGGATGAGACCTCATGTCCTCTTATCCCGAGTGTCCATTTGGTAGTATACAGAAACGACCTCGAGCCTGAAGGAGTTAAGGATATAAATAAAAATAACCGTTTACATACATGAATTTTATCGCTTCGTTTTGACAAGAGTGTCTATTATAAACTATGATCAAATCTATTCCAACAAGATGTTAAACGGAAAAATCATGATTATTTAAGAAAACGAAATGACCAGAAAGACAAAACCCCACCTAGTGGCAATCTCATCTTCAACCAGATTTGTAGTGTGAGTACAGTGTGATGAGTACGAGTACAAGTGGAGTGTCTCTGGTTGTGAGTACCAGTACGAGTACACATGGTTTTCATGAGTACGAGTACAAAATATTGCATTAGTCCCAATGCATTATTTCCGAAATCTGTGAGTACGGGTACGGGTGCAAATCTATTTTCACGAGTAGAGGCAATTTTGCAAAATCGTTGAGTATTAGAACGTACTCAATACAAGTCTGTCTTCAACAAAGTATGGTTATTCAGAATTGACTCGGTCAGATATCATCGATGAAAACTAACATGAATTGTGTTTGGATAAACTGGATAAATAAATAAGTCTGAGGACAAGGAGAACTTATAGTTATGTATCCAAACAGACAGAATAACTGAGGTGTCGTATTAAAGTGGACCTAAAGTCTACAAATTCAAAAATATATATTTTAGAGGTTACAAAATTAATCCTATTGGTCCAACTTCCATTGTCATAGCTTATTCCATTGCTGAGATATTAAATGTTAAAATTTATTCACTTAAATCCAAACAGTTCATTGCGCAATAATTTTTGACATTCTTGTTGTACAACTCACATTAAATGCTTTGTTTTCTTTTAAAATTAAAAATGTTTATATGACCTTGACCGCTTCCTGTTTTCTTGCATGACATGCTGTACAGAGAGGGCTTATATAGTCAAGTCACCCCAAAGCAGTAAGAACGCGATCACATTTTGGCACAAGGTGCGGTGGCTTTCAGAAAAACAAAGAAATACAAAGATTGTAATTTGAGTAGTACAACGATGACATCACAAATTATTGCGCAATCTACCTTTTTAAATCGAGTGAATAAACTTCAACATTTTATATCTCAGCTTAAGAAAGTCCTGTGAAGATGGGAATTGGACCATTGGAATTCAGTTTTCATGCTCTGTAATATATATTTTTGAATTTTCAGACTTTAGGTACACTTTAAAAACATCGACAGAACTTCCCCACATTTAAAAGCACAATTAACTCCGGTCAAGTCTATAAAGTTAAGGCCAATGTACGAGCAGCAGAAAGGTTGCAAACTTAAACTTGCTACAACACTTTATCTAGCTAGGGATCACCACTTAAAATACACCAACTAATATGCCCAAAATTCATTTATTGATTTAAATTTTGATTTAGCAAACACAATTATGTTGGTCAATCTCTCGATCTCTGCTTGACATGCAAATTGATCTCTCGATCTCTGCTTGACATGGTACAATTATGACATGCACTTAAATACAAACTATGTTGACAAAATTGTACAGACTAAACACGTCAGCTCATAGCCAGCAGCGTAAGGACCACACCGAAGACCTCCACATTCACCTTCCACTGGATGTAATTTTAAAGGACAAGCATGGTGCCCTTCCGTCCCAGGGGAATCTTCAGGACTGCTATCTGCGCAAATAAATTCTGCTCTTTAGAGTGTGATTCTAGGAGGCGGCGAGGTAACCTTGGTGTTCTAATGTCCAAGCTTCTGAAGGGCAAAGGATTCGACTTGGAATCATAAGGACCATTGATCGTTTTTGGGCTCTGCAAAAAGCACATGTAATATCTTCTCTTCCGCCAAAGAAAGACTGGAAGGGAGGAAACAGATTTCCGTATAACTGAGTTGGCCGTAACTTTTCCCTATCATTATTTGGAGCAGCTTCAGTAGGGGCGTATAGAGCTTATGCAAGTGACGTCAGCGCGTTTCAATTTGGCTTACTGGATGGAACTGCCATACGTAGTAGGTGTGTTAAAGATAAGCGCTCACGATAGCACCTAAGTAACAATTGTTGCACAATGTACGCCTGGATGGAAAAATAGAGAAACGTGACGTAGGTGCATAAGCTCTATAAGGGGTTGTTTGGCATACGCAGGAAATTTCCCCTCCTCCTTTTTGAAATGCATTTGCACCAGTGGTAATACCTGGAATAAAATTTAATGCCTTTTTTTTTCTGATACAGAGTAGTTCAAACCATCTTTTTCGGTTTAGTGAGTAGTAGGCTACAGAAGCATGCGATGTACCTGACTCACTTCGCCTTTTTCTCATATAAAGCACACCAGCAAGAAAGCTACTTGTTGGGTGCGTTTGCTCTATCTCAGGCGTAATGATCTTAAGCATTGTTGTTTGTGTGTTATTGGTCAATATTCTCTTGAAATTGTAAATAAGCCTGACGTTGACGGAGAACAGAACTCTGAGTATGTGGATAACGAACGATTGTAAATGTTACATATGAAGAGCACTGTAAACAATGCAGTCATAATGACTGCAGTATTTGACATTACTTGCTAGACAGGTTAGGCAATTATTGTAATTTACGCAGGGAGGTTTGTAAGATGCAATATTCTTAAAGAATAAGATCATATTTGAACATACAAAGCCAGACAGTACATACCAGAATATACAAGTTGCGTACCCTCACGGCAGTCACTTTGACCCCAACCCACGTAAACTGATGCAACACCATACATTCTTCATTTATTGGTGATGAAGGATAAACGTCAACAGTCGTAGTTACACGAACACAAGACAGCTGAGGCTGACCGTAAGCAACCATATTTCAGCTGTAACTAAGTGTTTTTAAACTGTCTAGGGTTTGAGATTATAATCTAGTCGTATCTTACTTCCTTCATTTTTCCTATTTTCTTGTTTAGAGCATGGCTAGAAGTCCATTTTCCTTTCCTTGACTTTAATAAATTGTATATTATATTTTAGTACAAAATCTGGACAAATATGTCATACGAGATATCGAAAAAATTATTCCCACATGGGAAGTATTTTCCCCAGAATTGTGTTTGTTTATTTTATACCATTAAATGTTGAATCATAGTTCTTTCCTGTCAAAAATAGAACTCCCTCAAAAATTAAAAGTTTAAACGCAACTGAATCTCGAATAACTACGATTGAGAATTCAGTGTGATTTGTCAAACAGTTATACAGCTACAATATGTAATTCACATGGAGCATGGAGCTAATACTTGGACAGGAGAAGAAACTTCACACATCCCTTTGAAGACGACAATCTAATTACCAAGACGGTAAAACTCAATAAACCAGTTAACACCACTAATCTGTCTGCCTTTGGACGTCATTGACGTTTCAATACGCTTTAAAGGTGTAAGGAGCTAAGCACAATAGGTACATATCGTCTGCTACTGTACATCTTGTAGAGGAGATCGCTGAATATTGCCTATCACTTCAGCATTGGCACTTGCTTTAAATGAAAATTAAATTGCTCGTTTCGTTGCGTAGTGTCGCATATCCATTAGTGTTGCTTTGATTTCTTGTTTAAAGCTAATTAAGTATAAACCCTTTACAATATGCGCAATTATGCCGAAATTGATCAAAATTTAATCGCCAAGTATAGACCCGTAACTAGTCTGCTCGTTTGCATATGTCTTTAACATTACTCTAGCACCAGCATCCATTCTTACGAAGCAATATCCAGTAGTTTTGAATTTTTACTTAGGATTTTTCATTTAGCCGTCAGAAACTTCCCCGGCATCAAATGATTGTTCTATTAAATCCATTTTTAGGGTATCAGTAGAAATAAATGATATTTCCAGTGATAGGAAGTGTAAATTGTAAGTGCCAGACAAAAGAACTGAAAAGCCGTAAGTCTCATCAGCGATCATTACGGGGTTATCTCCTCACCCATGCCTGGGTCTTACTGGATTAGCATAAATTAAAGTCGAACTTTCTTCTCCTGTCCAGGTAGTAGCTCCATGACCAAAGCAAAATTTTCAGACATAGCTACAACACCATGGTTATCCAATCTGCTTGAGTGACATTCCTCAACATGACTGGTGTGTTTCTGATATACCTAGTACGGGAACTGAAACTTAGCCGTACTAGTCTGGAATTGGTTGATTTTTTGAAATTTGTATGTGCATTCCGTCCACTTAAACATGATTGGTAAATGGAAAAATACTACAATGTTTGCAAACATGTAAGTGAGAAGTTTAAATCGGGGCAATTTTCTTTGACGGCCTATCAAGCACAGCTAGTAAATTAAGGATGGTCAGTAGTTCATGGATCAGTAGTCTTTAAAATTTGAAAGTGGATCCAAAGTTTCATAATTCATTTATAATTTCTTTGAAAGAATGATTTTCCAATCTTCTACAGCCCTGGTTGAATTGCAGACTGCATCTGATATTGGATGGTTTCTGGAGCTGAACTAGCCACTTCATTCTGACCCCTTTTCCTGTAAGGGTTCCAGTAATAAGGCTGTGTTTGCTACAAGCTATAGAGTATCTACAGAACTATCAAAACTAGATGAAAGCGCGAGAAATTTTTAAATTTTGTAAGGTTGGAGGGCAATTAAACTTTGAAAAAAATGAAACCAAGGTGGTCATGCTAATATTGACCTGACCCAAACATTTTTTGTATTGTTGTTGATTATTTAGCACCTTTTAGGCATGGGCCAGATAGGGTAGCCACCATGGGCGTAAATCCCGGGGGGATGGGGGATATATCCCCCAACATTTGACTAGGGGGGATGGCCCATGTAATCATCCCCCAATGTTTCAGTCTACAGACACGTGTATGATGGAAAGTATATTTTATTCTTCATTTTCGTAAGAATTTTTTTTCAATCTCACTTAACTTTCACAAATGTTTCTCAAACTATTAGAATTTTAGTAAATCGTTGGCAATCTATCAAAATTTTAGCGCGCTCCGCGCGCTTCCAACCTTACGTCAGTGTCACTCATATTATCAATATCTTCCCATAGCAACTTTCGGAGAAGTACAGCAGCTAAAAGTTGAAAGTTTACGAATTAATAGGTAAAAGACTGGCTTATGGCAGTGACATGTAGGTTTGCTTGGTAATTGAAAGTGTCTCGATGTAGAGTCTGAATGCAGGCTTTGTAATCAGGTAATGGAAATATTATTCGTCACTGTTTACACTCCATGTCATGACCATTATTAAGGTAATAATACACGAAACTGTTCTGATCACGACACTTTCCGAATAACAGACATACATCTCCAAACATCTGTGGGGACCTCGCATCAATATGGGATCTTTTAATCTAATATACATGATGTAGAAGGTTGAAAGTAAGTATCTGCCGTTATACATTTTACAAAAAATTTTACCAGAGCTTCGCCAGTTCGCGCTGAGCCATTATCGGTATAGATGGTGATTATTAATACACTTACGACAAAAACAGCACTCTGTAACGCTCTTATTAGTCCTTCATCACTTTTGCTACATGTATCAGGGAGGTCTAATATCAACTCCCTGCACCTATACTCTCCCTCCCTCTCATTTTCCATTGCTGGCAGCTGTTCATCGGGATTTTAGTTCAAAAGTAGTAAAAATACGATAGTTGTAAAGTGTTCGGCGTCGTACTCTATATTATCATTTGGATGTCAGGTAGTATACGCATTATGTCATTGCCCCCGCACCAATTAATATGATTAATGCAGAGCTTCCAGGAGGCCCTATTCAGGTATCTGCTAGCCTTAGATGCCCTTTCATAATGCACAATGAAGGAAAGGACATATTTCGTAATAACTCAAGAATGTTTCTGTGGACTCCACGCACATATTTTTGTGTAAAAACTTTCCAGAAATAGAAGGCAGTAAAATAGTCAGAAGGGAGGGGGCTTCAGGAGATTTGTTGACAACGTATCTGTCTCTTAATAGACAACAAATTCTCCTCTTTTACCTTATCAAAAATTAGCATTCACTAAATTATGGACATTTTCCGGCCATATATGATCAGTTCCAAAAACATCTCAAAGATAGCACCATTTTGCATCGAAAAGACCTTAAATTAATTAAAAAAAATCTTAAAGGGGAGGGGAAACCCCTTCCCCAGGACGACATCTTTATGTCGTGAGAAACGAAAGATCAAAACTGCTGCATGCAAATGCAGGAACGCATGAAAAATAAAGGTATAATTTACCCAAACTTGGGGGGAACTGAGGTATTATTACGACATCATCTATGGTGCCCCCAATCACAAAAAACCCTGGCGACGCCACTGATCTCAAGCCAACTTGTAGGTCTTGTAATGATCTCCAAATTCAAAAACCAGTTGTGTGGAATGACCCTGTATGTTGATCGCTGCCTTTTTAAGGATAACAGGACATTGTTGCTCTTGTACAGTTTCAATCCAGTGCAGCTTATCAACGAGTTTTGTGCTCAAAATAGCATTTCCTTAATGTACAAATATACCAACAGCCTACCAACATTACTGCTAAACTTAACCGCTTAAAACAGTCTTCCTGGCATTTCTGAGACATTAAAACCCAGGAGCTTCCGGGGGCTTCGCCCCCTGGACCCCACCAGGGGCCCTAAGGCGGGCCCCTGGACCCCACCCGTCATGGGCTCTCCGTGCACGCTTCGCGTGTACATTTTCCACATTTGCGATAGTTCACCCCATCCCCCAAAAGTTGAAAAGAAATCTACGCCCCTGGTAGCCACCCCCTAAGATGGGATTGTAACCCTCTGAAATTTTACTGAAAGGGTTTGAATCATCTATTTATATTCAAATTTTGAAGAGAATATTTATAAACTATGCACTCAGTTTATACTAAGTGCAATTTCTTGGCATCTTACAATCCAGAAAACTACGAACAGAACCAGAACTTGTTTTTACCTATTTTAAAATTATTTTTATGTAGAAATGTTACACTAATTGGACTATTGTGCTTATCAGTTTAGCCACAGAGTCACTCCTGTAAGGGTTACGAGTTTTGGTTTTAAATTTTTCAAAATAAAAATGGCAAATTTTTGTACCAACAGTTTCTTTGATAATTCCTTTGATGTGAATTCTCTTTATTAAAAGATGCTCCTTATTTTTGCTCCTTATTTTTTTAACACCGTGAGGTGTCATTTCCAAACACCTGGGGATGTTTCATATGTAGTCGAACATATTCTGGTTCATTATGCCCCTATCATAGAGGCATTAACACCTAGATATTGTCACAGTGATGAGTTAATTTACAGTTAGAAAGCCCAAACTCACTCACCGTTCAATTTCTACAAAGTACAGTCAAGTAAAAAAAAATAAAAGTAGGGTGGTCAGAATTGTGCAATGATAAGAACTTATTTACTCCACATAGGGTAGTGATTAGCTTTAGCAAAGATTCAATATTATTGAAATGCAGAATGCTCAAAGTTTATTACATACCTCACAAATTTCAAGGGAATCCACATCCACAGTATATACCATGTGGGAAGGGCTACGGCATCACTGCTTCATGGTCATACGCTTTCCCACTGCTGTTCTCTGGCAGGCACGTTGCCAGGAATTTGCCTAGGAGGTGAAGCCTGTAGGGAAATTGTCTAAGCACAGCACCACCATAGGTTGGGGTTAAGCGTACAAGAAAATTTTGGCCTAAAATGCCTCCCAGATTACTGAAAATGTCACTTCCCGGGCCTTGTAAGTTGCATCTAACATATTCTATTATAAAATCTCATACGTTACTAGGGACATCATAAAAACTCATTTAAAAAATACAAATATATGTTCAAGGGGGGCGGTTGCCTTTCTCCCACTCCTCAGGCTGTGCGCCTGTTCTCCGACAAGGGTTCGATAGCACAAGCATTGTGACTTTTCAAAAAGAATGTAACTTTGTATTCCCTTTGTAGTCAGAAGACCCCTTAAGTGTGGGGCATCATTTTTTCCAGTCCCTTCACTACCCCCTGGAAGTAGTCAAAAGGAGAAAAGTACTCATGGCTCCTGCAGGTCTTACCCTGACTACTCCAGTAAGTAAAAGCTAATGTTTTGTCAATGTCAAATCTTTCTCATAATTATTCAGTTTAAACTCACTGTGTAGAAGCATCAACACAAGCATTGTATTTTTTGCATTCTAATTCCATACTGTACGTTTCTCTCTTCCAATTATCAGTTTCATCATACAGGTTATAATCACATTAATGTAAACACATCACTCATTTTACAAAAATCCATTACGGCTCTACGAACGAGTAGGAGGACGAAGTCTTCTGGTTTAATGATGTGAAAATATTTTTGTTATTGAATTACATTAATGGAGAATTACTACTTGCCTTACCATTGTTTGTAATAGTCATGTTCCAAAACATCTTCAGAGGTACATTTAAGACATGTGAGAGGAGATTGCAAATCTGCTGATTTTTCAAAGCAATTTTGGGGCAACTACCTATTACCGTTAAGCTTTTTGGCAGCTGGAACTTTTTTCTTGTTTAGGCAAAGACAACAAGCATCACTTTGATTTATTTTTGATTTTCCTCTCTTGTATTAATTTCATTGTTGTTTCTTACTGCACGCTTTATAAAAAAGAAAAGAAAAGAAAATGTAGGGTACGCTGCATACTTGCATACAGTTGATGTTGTAAATCTGGCAGTTAATTTAATGGCATCTGTTCAATTCGTTCGAAGTAAGAAGAGAAACACTCATTTTCCATTCATGTCAATAACTTTTGACGTTGAACTTGGATTATGTTCCTGATTCTAGTTCTGATATTTGCACTTTCACCTTTAGAAGGAAGACCCAGTGCTTTGCAACAGTTTGTTCATTCTCTAAAATCAGATAACTATTTTAGAGTTATGTCTATTGAGAACATATCACTAACTAGCTTTCAATGAAATACAGTACTTCTGCAGTTGGACTGTTTGGTACCAATTTGGTCATTCGAAAGTGACTGACAATTTCAAAGACAAATAAAGCTGGGGTCCCGCCCTTAGAGTAAAAACTTCCAGAAATAATTCAGAAATTTCATTCAAATAGTGTCTGCGCGGTGTCGAACAGTTTAAGGTTAATTTTAAACTCGCCACTGGTTGCATGAACTGGGGTACGTCGTCGCGTGGTCCCATTTATACTTTACTGTAAGCCGGATTCCCTATACCCAGAAGACAGTATAGCAAAGTACACCGTTTTTAGAGAAATTTAACTACAGCAGGCCAGAAGAAGCAAACACGCCCTTAAAGTAGGAAAATGCAAAGTAACCCGGAACAAACAAAAAAGAAAGGAAAATGTATGTTCATCTTTATTCGTGAAGAATAACATCGCAATGGGTAAATTGACCTTCCTTGTCGTAAACATGCGGCATCCTAACCAAATATTGATCTAAGTCTGTCGTTTACATTTTTATATAGCATATTTGGGGCTGGAGTTGAGTTCATTGTGTCGGGTAATGATGGAAAGGGTAAAGAAACTTGATGGCAAATTTTGATACAAACTGACAAAATCGCTTTCAAACATACGAACTTTGTCACTGTCTTTTTTATTGTTTGTTTGTTTGTTTGTTTGTTTGTTTATTTGTTTTGTATCCGCTACTCCCTTTTAGTCTAGTACTCGTTACAGTTGGTTAGGGTTAGTATTGTTGTCTAGGGTTGTTTCAAGTGGTTTGAGATACAGATTCGATAACGAGAAATATCATCAAATCTTGTAGGCCTAAATCTTGTTAAGAAATTCACTTACTGAATATCCACGACCCCTAAATAAGAGATGCCACCAAAACAACTCCTTTTTCAATTGCCAATTTATAATGTTCTGCAGATACAAATGCCACCAGTGACAAAAGCTAGCCACAATTTGAGTGTGAAACTATCTTCCATGAAAAAGTTGCATGCAGTCTCCTCAAGGGGATGTTGTCATTTTAAACAAAAAGAAAATCAAGAAAGCGAATCTGATTCAAGAATGCCCGGTAATTTGCTAAACTTTTCAATTTCCATAAAATATATTCCAAGCAGGTAAGGTAGAACTTTTCCTTCTTTGCATTCTTGCAAAGTTTAATAACTCCAGGATCTGCTATCTCGAGTATGTTCAAGAACTATTGGCTTATTCGAAAATGCTTAACGTTGAGGAATGCGAGTATGCTTGATAATAAACGTAAAACTTTGGACAGTTTTTGTATTTCTAGACAGATCTGTGAAAGAAAATAATTACAACATATCCATCACCCATATCAAAAGACACATCATCCTACCTCCAATTTGAACTCCTTCTTGGGCCCTCTGCATGGGTCTTTTGTGGCCTTTTGGGAATAGAAAATCTACACGTCTCTACGATCTCATGCCGAACGCCACTATATGAGAGAATAATAGAGGAGCCACGATCAGCCAGTGAAGCCACGAATAAGATGAGGGCGCTTCCGTTGTACCACAAAAGTCGGGTAATTTCTGTACCTCCATACTTTCATTTTGCATTCAGCTTAAATGCTCCGTCATTTTGTGCGTTTTGACCCAAGTCATGGTGCCTTAATTGCTATACAGCATACTCCTGATTTTCAAACCTTGTAGTTTTTTCAAAGATGACAGTTACTTGAACAACGTCATAGTTTTTCTACAACGGACCGATGCTTTTTTATATTTTTATTATGATTTTATATTTGCCTTAAAGGTAGCTTAATAAGTGGCTTTAGTGGAGACCTTAGGGTTTAATTTTTTATTTCAGTTTCTATGCTTTGAACTAAGAGCTTCCATATCGCGTTGAAGTATGGAAAACTGCTTAAACAATCTTGCAGAATTTTTAATAAAAGTAGCATACAGGTACATTGGACTTATCGAAACTTAAACTTCGTAATGAAACTTACATATAGTTTCACTTCTAAAAACTCCACTCACGTAAATGAATCATATAAAGAGAGAAGGAAGATCACCATTGATATGGTAAAATTTATTTCTAGAAAAGTAAAATAAGGCGGTGGATTTAAGGTGGAGTCACTCAAGTGACAGGGAAGTGTTAGGCAAGAGTGTTGTGCTCGAACCTTAAACTCTTATACGATACACCACTTATAAGAATGAGGTGTGGGTTCTATTTTGATGGCTATTTGAATAAAGATGCAATTACTTTGCTGCCATTTTCTTTTTCCTGCTTTGTTTATTGCTTTATCTTTTATTTTTATTTTTTTCGGTTTTTGTGTCTCTTTGTGTTTTTTGTATAGAGTGTGTGGTTGGTTCTTTTTTTAGTTGGTTAGAGAAGATTAATTTGCTTCCTTTGGATTTGCTTCCTTTGGAAGTTTATTGCCAATTCTACAGTATAGGTATGCCTTTAATTTGTATTTATTTTTACCTTATTTATTCTTTTAGCTCGAGGACAGTTCATATATAAATTATTCTCCGGGAGCGAACCTAAAAGGAATTTCTTGCGAGGATAGCATTCAACTCCATTACAGCTGGGTACAAAGAGGGATCAACAGAAGTTGTTCATGGGAAATAAAATTTCCCAGAGATGAGGAGTTCGCCCGAATCCAAGAAACCTCCCTGATTGCGTACAATACTTAAAGCCGTGTGCTAATATTAGAATGAAAACCAGAGGGACTCTCTACGGCAATATGGTACAACATACGTCTGAATTATTCCACGGTAGTGAATTAATAGATGGAATCTCGACCCTTTTATGGACGTGTTTTGCCGACGTGTAGCTTATTGCTCATTTTCTCGTTTTCCTGATGGGTTATGAACCGGGAACCCCCAGTTACCTTTAACGATGGTATCCAGTCGCAGTAAAATTGAGTGCGAAGTCGGAAGAATTGATTGAGACTTTGCTCAAGTAACGGGGTTGTTTGCCAAGAAGGAAGGGTTCGTCGCAACCTTTTGAAAACCATGAATACGGACTTGACGCTTATTCAAATGGTGCATTTGAAAGGTGTAGCCACGGCTTTTAATCTTGTTAAATCTGGCCAAGGTGATACTACGAATGGACTATGAGTCTCTCGCAGACCTTTGACGGTATCACATTTTCTTGAAAACCAATATCAAAAGGACTTATAGCTCATAATTGCTCATGACCATTCCAACGAGTGTCCAAAAATTCCAAATTTTTAAATTTTGCATATGTGCTGGATGTGAATCTTCACTAATTATGATAACTATAATCACCGTCATGGCTTCGATATCAACGCAATGTACCTCTTTAACCAAGAGGCCACCACCCTCTCTAATGCTAGTGCTCTCTTAACATAGTGCCACTACTTGGGCTGTAATGAAGGGTTTTTACTGGATATAGGCCATAAATAGAAGATTAATAAAGCCTAAAGGCACAATCGTTGTGAGATGTATTAACCCAAGTGAAGTTTGGTACCGTCTTCGGCGTAATTTACCTTCAAATAAATATATGCAATTTTTTTCTGATATTAATGTGAGCAAAGGCTTCTCATCTGTAGGGATCACCAAAATCTTCAATATGTGCTAGCGTATGTAAAGGAAATGAAAATTTCTCATTACAAAAGTTATGACATGACTGAACAAAATGTTTAATTTTCTTGGACGTGGGTCACTTCGAATATATTGAGGTAATGAATATTCGAGTTACTGCTATAGCCCTCTGTAATACCCGTCAATGTTCTCTATGAAGTAAATGATAATCATGGATGTACTTAAACTACCAAAGTAGCAACAAGCAAAGGAGCGGCAAAATTTGATATTTGATAGTGTGGTATCAGGAAGTAAAAAACAGGACACCTCCATTAAGAAAAAAGGGGTTTCGACCAATCACACCGAGGAACAAATTCTTTGCTTTTACTCCATTTGTAGTAGATGCATTGTGTGATATTCATTTATACATCCTGCAAGTTATTTATCTGATTGGTTTGAGCCGGAAAGATCTACAAAAATCCAGATACATAGCAGCTTTATTGTGTTCAAAGTAATGCAAAAGATATATTGTACAGTATGCCTTCGGCTGTTAATTTATACTATCGGGATTCCATTTATCAGGAGCAACATAATGTTCTTCAAGTCTAGTAAGTAATTTGTTTGCTCAAGGTTAAACCGGCTTTATTTTCATTTCTGTGTAGGCAATGTTACAGTTGTATCCTGGGATACTTTGCCAGTGTATGTCGGTGCCACGGGTTGAGCTGTGGTAGTCACCGTTGAGGTCTGAGTAACTGCACCATCCACAAGTGTCCCCTCCAAGTGACCAATCGTTGCAATAAAGCTCATGTGTCCTACAATTACTGTTAGTATAAGCATTACCTTGCCCAAACCACCAGGCGCCGCGTTGTCTTTCAGCACAGTTGTATGCATTCCATCCATCATTGTCTCTGTCGTATGTACTGAAAGCCCTATTGATGTGCCAAGCCAAAGCGTCTTCGCCTGTGGAAAAGGTGCAAAGTAAAATCATAAAAATATGTTTGATTGCTACTATAGAAAAATATGTTTCTGAATTAAACGATTCTAACTTAAGTTTTAAATTGGTAATTGTTTAGTCATATCTGCTGATTTCTGGCAGCAGAAATAGACACAAATAAAATCATGGTTGCTTTTAAGTGTGCATCCTTCATTTAGGCTGGGGCATGAAATTGTGAAAGTATTTTCGTTTTTTGATCTATCAAACATCTCTCCATACATTTCAGTTAATATGATAATACGTTGATAATTCTGATAAATCATACCTTCTTTTTCAAATGGTATTAACATTCGTTTTTAAAACGGGAATGCAGCTTGAAAATACCCTACCTGAATTATGGTAATTTAAAACAAGTGGTGCCCATGGCAGTGATAAGTCGTCACACTAGCAATGATTGCCTATTTTGACATTTTTTAGAGAAGATAGATATGTTCCCCTTGGTACGGTTTCACTGAAATTTGTTTTAACATCATAAATTATTCTGATAAGGGACCAGTATATGCCTCTTCTATTTGGAGTCCACCATATACCAAGTACTGCATAATAAACTACAGAAGATAAAATTCTAGTAGCAGGAAGTTTATATATAAATGAAACAAGTCAATGATAAATATTGACGCCTGAGTTGGATATGCTACCACAATTCTCTAAATACCATCCTTACTGTCTATTTAGGAAAGAATTAAAGTACAGAATTACAGTCTTTTTATTGGCTACTTATACTCTTTAAATACTTGTAAACCTTTTCATGGGCGGTTCTACTTCCTCATTTTCCATCGCTATAGAGTAATAAGATCCATATATGGTAATCCCTTGCTCCCCAGGTCAATCACGGACAGAAAACGGACTTAAAGTGTTCAAATTTAATAGTTTGATAACGCTACACTGAATTATGAATCGGTCAAACAATTTAAATGCTTTGTCACATATAATGCTTAAAAACGGTAGTAATAAATTCCGTGAGGTGTAACCTTTGTAGTTTTATGCACGTAAGACACAAAATTGCTTAATTAGTGTTCAAAATTTATGCCCAGTATTGGTTCTGTCCAAGTTATATCCTTTCTATCAGACAAAATGCAATAACAAAACACACACCTTCGTTACTAAGATAAGACTCAAATCGTACACACCTGCAGTTCCACTGAAGCCGCTGAGGCCAACTAATTTGTATCCATCATTTTCGTTACTGATACGAAAATGACCGTAAGTGGCGTAGTATGGAGACCCATCCCTGTCTACCATATCGATTCTTAGTTGGTAGTTCTTGTTGTTAGTCATGTAATATAGTTTGTCATTTCCAAGCCACAGCTCATGGCTTGGAGAGCCAAATCCGTCTTTGTACATATCCCATCCAAGGTAAAAGTCTTGAGAACCATTGACTCGACGCTGAAACACCTTTGATAAATAATAATCTTTCCATAAATAATCTTTGAAAAACACAGTAGAAATGTTTAACTTAACTGACATAAATTCAGTGATAACTTGAAGACAGAACCTTCTTCAAGGACGAAATATTTGCTAGACATAGGTTTATTCGAAGAAAGGATGGATAAAAACAGTAAAATCCGTAGACTGTCGTCGAATCTCCAGAACGTGGTGTAAATAGATTTAAGGTTTCATGTGAAAGTTACCGTGTGTAGAATACAATTTGAAGGTTAGCATTTATCACATTTTTTGTTAAAAGTTTCACTGGTTGTACATATTCCTTACAAGGCAATTTACATCATTAAATGTAGAGATGGGTTTGGTATACGTTCGTGGTTGCATAAACTCATGTTTTTTTTTTCTTTTGAATTATAACAACCGATTGTTGACTCATGATCAACTGTACGTAAGTCTAGACCAAGTAGATCAGTGGGCTTGGAATCACAGCTTGTTCAATGATGCTCCTTGGTTAAGAATAAAAAAAGATTCTTACTGTCCATCCTCCTCCATCGGTCATGTTACAGTACACTTCAAATGGAGATCCAGGCCAGTCAGTCGGTTTTATAGTGTAGACACCACCGTCACTAATGCCAGCATTATATATGTCAGCACAGTCAGTAGCTACCACCTCACAGTTCTGACCGTCTCCCGTATATCCATCATTACAGTAACATTGACGTACACCGCCTCTTTCTTCACAAGTTGCACCAGGGCTGCATCTGTAGTTATTGTCACACGTGACTATGTCCGACTGGCATTGACAACGAATGGTACAATCACCATTCACTTGTGTCTGACCACTCTATGTACAGAAGACAGATCAATGTAATGGGTCACCAAATAAGGTAACTTCTATTTTGCTTTAGCCTAACATTGAAATGAAAACTATTATCACTGAAAACGGTCTCTATTTGGTTTATTTCGTTTGATCAAGTTTGTAGAAGATATTGCGGAAAGAAAAACTTCAACGCTGATTATCACACATGCATGCTCGAAACATGAAATCCAATAATTCGGGTTTATGAAAACCGAAGTGTCCCGCAAAGTATACAAAGGAAAAATAAAATGAAAGAAGAGCTTTATTTTAAATTTACCGGAACGACTCCCTGTCCTTCAATAAAGCAATTACATTCCTCTGGAGGAACACATTGGTCACCTTTCTTCAGAAATCCTTCTCTGCAAATGCACATCTCTCCGTCACTACATGTAGTCTGACATCCCGTCGAAACTTCGGGATCCTCGCAAGTTGCTTGGCAAGTGCAATTACCGTAAATCATATTAGAGGGGCAGGACAAGATGACAGTATCTAAAATGAAATAAATATATCCGTAACTGCTATTAAACAGAATACTTTAGAGGGAAAGTAATAAAGTGTAGTATGTTTTTGAGAAAGTACAAACGACAAATAGTGCAAGGTAACAATCAATGCACAATAGCGTGCGTCTTATCCAAAGAACTATGAACACTTAAGGGCCCTTTTTCTCACTTGACACTGACCTGCAGTTCCGCTGTACGGGCCAAGATCAGTTAGTCGGTAGCCACTCTTATCATCACTAATGCGAAAGTCGTTATACTGAATGTAGAACGACGATCCAGCAGAATTCTCCATGTCGATACGAATTTCATACTCTTTTTGATTTGTTAAGAAGGATAGCCTTTTAAGTCCGATCCACAGTTCGTTGTTTAAAAATCCAAATCCACCTTCGTATTCTCGCTAGGTTCGATGGAAATCAATAGACCCCTCAGTTCGTCGATAGAAAACCTTTAGTATGATAATGTTTAGTTCATTAACTCTAAATTTACGGCATAACCACATCGATTAGTCACATCAGACATCATCTTGACAAACAAAATTAATTAATATCTCAGATGAGTATTTAAGATTGTGTTGACAAACTGAGTTTTATAGCAAGGGGATGAACTAACTTTTGTTATGTTAAGAAAGTAACGATAATATCACCGATTGAAAAATGATCTCTCCGATTTTTTTTTTTTTTTTTTTTTGGCAAGAGACTTTGAAAGCAAGATAGCTTAATGCATAGCTTAATTAAGGTCATTTGAGTGATACAGGTTTTCCAGCGAGTATTTTTTCTAACATTTGTTTCCTGGATGTAGTGCATAAATAAGCAATCTGACTAATAGGTAACTTACCGTCCATCCACCACCATCTATGATGTTATCACAGTAGACCTCCAAAGCATCAGGATAGCCATCTGGCTTAATCAAATAAACACCACTGGAGTTTGTAGCAAAGCATTGGTCGTATACTTCTTGACAATCTCTCGGATATTGTGGTTGTTGGTAGAAGAAATACGAAGATCCTTCAAAAGGTTTTTTTCAGTTATAAAGTATTGTCCAGAAGGAAAAGCTTCAACTTATACGATGATTATAACATAGGCGTAATTCAAGATGTTCTCAGCAAGGGGTTGGGGGTGAACGTTATTTCGAAGCACCGTCTTCAGTTGCAAGTTGGTACAACATACTGTGTTATTTTTACGGAAATTACTTGATATATTTTACAAAGGAAACAAATAAAGGGTTTTCGTCCTGAATTAGGAGATATGGAAGCATAATTCATCCCCACTTTTTTACTTATGGAGCTTTAAACCCCCAACTCGTTTCTTTCGCATTGGGGAAATTATGCTATTAATTAGTTTAAATTTGAAAGTTTACACATTGCGTCGAAATTAACTTTTAACAATCATTTAAGCTACTGAAACGCCATCAACCTATCGTTTGAAATTGTGCGAAAAAAGGTAACTTTTACCTGCAGCTTCACTTGCAAAATTCATGTTGTTGGGATCAGCCTGTCCATGGTAAGAAAGGACATAATTTTAATAACGAAATACTTACAGTTTTGCAGTATCTTTAAGTGGTATGAGAGCAATTTACAAAGAAGTGTGAAGAATTGAAAACATTTTCTTTGGTAAACTGTTCAGTGCGTACACTGACAACTTTTGGGCCAGGCTAGAAATTTCACTCAGGAGCAAAACATTGATCAAAACAATGTGAACTTTTAGCAGTCCATTTTAGCATACAAATGACTAGAAAGGAGAGTTATCGCAGTATCGAGACTGGGAAAAATGTACTAAATCATGTAAAATTTGAATAAAATGGGAGCAGGACTACATCTTAAATAGTAATAGACCTTAGAGAGATGGATACGTGCGAAATTCAAAATGAAATGCTTTGATGTTTACGCACAAGGTTTATAAATTAAATGACACATCCATTTATGGTTTGAGCCAAACACGGTATGCAACACGTTTAATCTTCGTCACCCAAGCACATAGCATTGTTTCACTATAGTTACAGAATGATGAAACTGTTTATTACCTGCAAATAGGTTATTTGCGATAAAAAGTGATGTTCTACTTTTGAAGTTTGAAAACTAAGAAAGTTTTACAAACCTCTTTCATGTGATACGGACTGATGCCATCAGTATTTTAAGACATGTCGTTTAATGCAAACTTTCTAATAAAATGGAGCTGGTTTAGAGTTGTTTTCATTGTAACCCCGCGTATTTTTTCATAAATTCAAGTAAGTCACAACTGCTGATTATTGTTGAACTTTTCTTTCATTTTGGAGCCTGGTTTGATATTACCTTTCAATGTTCGTATACTATCAATCGATTGTTTACCTGCAAGTTGTAACCTTTTGGCAAAGGAATTGCTACGATGTTTACTTATTTTGTCATTAATAGTATGCTGTTTAGGTTGACAATAAAGTGCTAAGCATACAACAATTTTCCTTACCATTACTACTACTTTAGATGGTGAATAGTTCTTCCTTTTTTTCAAGAATGTCCGACCAATAAAAATAAATAACCTCTCTTAGAAAACACTGAGTCAACAACGCTTCTGCGTCTTGCCCAAGATGGAATTCATATGATTAAAAAATAAAAAGTAGATTAAATTTATACAGTATGTAGCATACAAAAATATGGTGTTGAGGCTTTGGGCCTTTGTGAAGCACGACTCTTAAGTTTCATTTGAGATAGATTCAGGAATGATCTTCATACTGAACGAAAAAAGAATTTAAATCGCCGAATAAAATATCATTTTCATCATGATTGATTGTGCGTAAACTTTGTGGTTTCAAGTAAAATTCGCACAGAAGGCGGTGGGGGTGGGGGGGGGGGTGCTATTATTTACCGTCGCCGTACATGGAATACCTCCATCGAAAGCGAGGTGAATTTCAAATCTTTTAATCATAATAGGTCACAGACTTACAAGAAAATGTGTGGATCAAAACCCGACATACGCCTTGATTTTTGAAGCACATTGAGGTAGGAAGATGAGAAAAAATTGTCAGCACTACTTTTCTCAACACTGAAATGAGTTCATTTCATTTATTTGGTTCTTCACAATATTTGCTAATATTTGAAACAATGCACACGAGTGTAGAGAATATATAACATCAAGATATTGTGAAAGGAAACACTTAAAAAATCCAGAGGGCTTGTCGAGTAGGGTGCTCCCCAAATAATACCGGAAAAAAGAAAACATGAGTTTACTTTAGAAAAAGAGCAAAAAAATGACAGCACTCAGCTGTCCAACTACCCTTTCAAATACCCGCCCAGCTTTACACCCAAGTACCCTCCCTCAAAAACCCACCGACACCTACTCCATCCCCACCGCTTCAAAAAGAAAAGAAACATCCAATACAAAAGGCTTTGGATCTTCAGTTAAAGTAATAAACGGGGAAGTCTCATAATCACTTAGAATTGATTAATAATGAATCTGCTTAAATTATATCTAAAAGAGTAAACGGAAGGCTTGGTAATTAAACTGTCAGGTAAGGAATTCCAAGTGTTGATTGCACGAAAACATAATCCGGTCTTAGAAAATAATTTTCTCTGGTTTCCTGGAAGGCAAAGACGATGTTTCTGACGCGTATTGTAATTGTGAACTAAACAGTTTTGACTGAAAAAATGAGAAAATCCTGGAGGGAGGAAGTTGTTAACGTAACGATAAGTGAATGTTGCAATGTTTACTTTGATGATGTCCTGTAATTTTAGCAATTTCAACGACTTAAATAAAGTACTAGTGTGATCGAGTGGGGCAGCACTAGAAATGTGTCTAACCGCTCGTTTTTGCAGAACAGTAAACTTATTCAATGATGTATTCCTTGTGCCAGACCATGAAAGGCTGCAAAAGGAGAGATGGGGATAAACTAAAGTTAAGTAAATTGTAAATTTACTTATTGTTTATAAGTAAATTGCAAATTGTGAACAGAGATGTGAAATATGGTCATTCCAGGTAAGCTTTGAATCAATGAAGACTCCTAAAAATTTAACACTGGAAGCAGTTTGTAGATTTACGTTATTAATAACAATATTAAAACCATGCTCATAGCCAGGTGGCGTGTTGAAAACCATAAAATTTGTCTTACTGATGTTGAGGGAAAGTTTATTAGAAGCAAACCAATTAAAATATAATTCCAGTTCATCGTTAACAATTTTCTCAAGGCGTTGTAAATTGGTGTCTTGAAAAATATATTGGTGTCATTGGCGAACATCACTAGTGAGGAAATTTTGAAACAGAGGTAATATCATTTACATAAATAATAAAGAGTAAGGGTCCAAGAATAGAGCTCTGAGGCACACCACATATAATGGGTTGGAAATCGAATTTTTCATGTTTAAAGGAGGTAAACTGTTTTCGGTTAGTCAAGTAGCTTTTTATCCAGTTATAAGTACCACGGAATCCATACGTAAGTAACTTTTTTAGAAGAATGAAATGGTCAATTGTATCGAACTCTTTTGAAAGATCAAGAAAGACGCCGAATGAAGTTTCTTTATTTGCTGCAGCCTTGCTTAATTTATCGATAACGTCAACGAGAGCGGGTTCTGTGGAATGACCTGGACGGAAGCCAAACTGACTGTTGGAGAGAATATTGTGTTTGTTAATAAAATCTGCATTTTGTTCAATATAAGCCTCTCTAAAATTTTGGAAATGCATGGAAGCACAGAGATTGGGCGGTAATTGATAAAGTGACAATGATTGCCTTTTTTGTAAATAGGAATTACCTTTGCAATTTTTAAGTTATCTGGGAAACAACCATGTAAAAAAGAGAGATCAAAGATGTGAGAAAACAGCTTAGAAACAAGATGAATGACTTATCGAACTATAGCTGGACGAATTTCATCATAACCAGCTGCCGACTTTGGTTTTAGACAATCCATTGCCTCTTTTACAACATCGTTGCTGCTTATGGGTGATAAAAAAATCGTGTGTGCATTACTACCAGCATTCAGTTTTGTTGGATTGCGATAGGGTATGTTTTGGGCTAGATTTGGGCCAAGGTTAGTAAAAAAGGTATTATTGCATTTGCAATTTTCTGGGGGTCACTAATTGAAACATCATTATCAAGGAAGGCATTTTGATAGGTAGGAACCTTTTTGCCTTTATTTAAGATAGTGTTAATATTTTCCCATGTCTTTTCGGTATCATTTTTCGTATTATTGAATATGTTTGTATAGTGATTTTTCTTTGCAATTCTCAAAATGTGATTCAGTTTGTTACGATAAGTCTTGTAGTTATCTCTATGACTTACAAATGGTGACTTCAAGTATGTCTTGTACAATCGGTTCTTATATTTAATTGAGACAAGCAATCCCTTCGTTACCCAAGGTTGAGTTCTGGAGGGGGAAACACCCTGAAAATATCTTGCTACTCCAATAACTCTGTCTAGATTTATTGTAGTTCCATATATATATATATATATATATATATATATATATATATATATATATATATATATATATATATATATATATATATATATATATATATATATATATATATAGGAAAATGTTGTTTTGGCGCAAAATAGTTCACCCATAGTCGGTTTAAGCTTTCAAGAGTTTTGATATGTAACGCCGTAACGTCTTGTGCTAAAATTATAAATAAAGCTAGCACATTCGGTTTCGTAATATTGTGATAAGGGTAAAAATACTCTTTATGAAAGGAATATTGATATTTTATCCCGTATTACCTGACCAACCGAAGTTAAGTATACACAACGTTTCAGTATGCCTGCATCAAATACTAAAGATTTGTCTGTACATTCATCTTATTCATCGCGACACCTTTCCGTTTTAGACAAATGCATTTAACTTCTGATGTGCCTTCTGTTGCAACTGTATAAGAATGACGTTGTAGGAGATTAAAGTAAGGCTTTGTGACGTTCTTTGTAATTTTTTTTTTCGAGTTGAGGAAGTTTGCTGTCTCAAATTTGACATGTCTCTATAGCTGTTATCAAATAGTATCTACTAGCAACATCAGTAGGCACGTAACCTGTTTATTTGTTATTTTTCTTGACTCTCTCATCTCACAAAACAAAATTCCACATTTGCCCACCGTTATTTATACATGGGTGTTTTGTGTCAACTGTGTGTGACCTATATCTTTGACTTTATTCGTTTGTAACCCAAGTTGGTGTTTCGATACCATTGCTGCAGTGTAAACTACAAAATATTGCGCCGTGACTACTGAAAATACGAAATAGATCGAAACATCACGTTAAAAAATCTCCCTCCGTAAGTTAAATCAATGTTGCTTGGTCGTAGACTTTGATTATAGTTTAGAAAAGACCCATAACGAAGACGTCGGTTGTGCTGGGTACATGAGCAAAACAGTACGGTCATACTGAAAGTCACTTTACAAAATAGTGTATGGCTATCCGAAATAACGTTAAAAGTTTACGTATGCTGTTGAAAGTACCAATTACACATCATTCAATGGGGCATTCATTGTGAGTCAGAGGCAATAAGGACTGGCAGAAGTCTTACTTTAGTGGAAGTTTCCTTACCAAATTTCCTGTGCTGAATCACAGCATTTCAGTGCCTAGTTTAATAAATACTGCGACAAGCAGGGAAAAAAGCGCCGAAAATATTCAGCCATACCGTGTTTTATTCGATAAGCGCATGATGCCAAAAATAAGGCATACAGCTTTCGAGGTGTATATCAAAAAAATACACCTAAGAAAGGCTGTAGAAGGTTTTACAGTGTAAAACTGTGGGTTTATCACTTAAAAATTTTACATTTGTCGCAACTTCTCACTAAAGAAATTTTGTTTGAGTACTGACGGAAATCAGCAGAATATTGTTAACTACTCATATGAAATTCGTCAAAGTATTTTGCGGTTTTTGGTTATATTTCTAAAAAAATTTTAGAACTGCTTCTCACTATCAGCTGACTTGATCGTCTACGTCTTTTCCCGTTCAGTACAGAACAGTTTTTAAAATAGTCTTTGTTTTCTATATAATATTTTTAGGAAGTGTGAGTGAACAACCTTTTGTTGCCTTCATTTGCTGTTACATATGTCTAAACGTTTGCTCTGTTTAAAGTGACTAAAAAGTTTAAGATTTATCTTTTCAAAATTTACGACTGTATAAGTTGTGTATTTACAATATTGGACTCTGGTGCTTAAAAGCTTGTTAATATCCTTCAATCTTCTTTTTTAACTCTGTCGAAGAAATAATCGAATGCGCTCGACAAAACTTTGAAAGAATACAATAATCATTTAGATGGGAAAGGCATTTAAGTCTTAATCGATTTTTTTGCTTATTATGTACATAGGCTGATAAAATAGTTCCAGAAATCTTCTCGACTTTTAGAGTGTAAACTTTTTTTTTCTTAGCACGAGGCGATAAAATAAATGTACGAGTTTTCTTTCAAAATATTTAACTCACCAGTCCATAGGTAATCGTAATCCGAAGCAACAGTAAACTTGAATTCTTTAGAAAATTCCGACAAAACTGCTTCATTGCAAAAGCTAAGTGATGCCTGAAAGCTTATCAAAGACAGCTCCACTTGTAATGACAGACTTAAAGAAGATCAGTTAGAAGATAAAACGAGTTTGACGTTGCGTGAAAGAAGCTACGGATAAAACAGAAGCCATTTCTATTCGATGCTGAGGAGATATCCTTACTTTTGTTGTCACTCTGTTTAATTGATAAAAGAAAGATGAAGGAATCCTTGTCATCCGTAAAGGTATGTGAACATTACTATTTTGGTACGTTTGTGGCATAACAGCTATAGCTAGGGGACTGCTTCAAGGGAACGAACGTATATTAAACTGTTACCTAGTTTTGAATTCTTTTAATACTGATATGATGTGAGCGTTAGTTCCACTTGTTAATTGTGAGGAGTATATATATATATATATATATATATATATATATATATATATATATATATATATATATATATATATATATATATATATATATATATATATATATATATATATATATATACATATACATATACGTCTCTAAGATTAATATGGAACACAAATTTCTTCACCAAGAGTATCGGCACAATGAGAAATTAACCATACTCCACAATACTCCTAACGTGTTGCCTTTAAAGACTTTTACAACTAAAGAGGTGTTAATTCAAATTAATTTTTCTTCAAATCATACACAAGTGGTTGGTACAAATCACGTAATATTTGACCAAAATTGTAAAAATTGGCGTGTCGTAAATTCATGTATTTCCGTTGTAAATGTTGCAGTCTTCGATAAATATTATAATTCTGCCTTTATACGTTCGTGAGATAATTGTCATTCCAGCAGAGGGCGTCCTGTAGGGAGTCAAATGGGAGAGATCCTGGGTCCTGTGGGTTAATTTTGTTTATGTAAGATCTCTACGATGAAAATGGAGCAATGTTTGACAATTTCTTTAAACTTACGACCAGGGGGGTAGCTACGGGGGGAGGGCTGGGGGCCTGATCCCTCAGATGTTCGCTAGGCACCCCAAAAATTGTGTGTGTCATTATAAAATGTGTAAGAATTAAGGACGGTGGTCAATGCCGTGACCCTTCATTTGATACCTAGCCCCCTAAAAATTTCATCCTAGCTACGCCATGCTTACCACAGTACAGTGATATTCATTATTTAATCATTTTGGGGGAGTGGTAGGGTACGCTCGTCAAGGCAGTTGCCGGGCTGGACCTCCTTCTTAGTAAGCAACGGAACCATAAGTAAACAGAGTAGCATACGTGAAGCAAAATTTATCCCACACTTTTGCTTTTTAAGATATTTATTTAGACTATCACACTTACACACAATTGACCCATAATTAAGGGGATGAGTAAAGAAAAATTAGCACATGCGGTTAACACACCATGCTCCAAAGACTTTAAACAGCGAATGTAGATATTGACCTCATTGAGTTCGTAGGCGGATACAGGAGGGGTCAAAGGGTCCGTCCCCTTTCTTTTCAAATGCGCCAAGATTTCCGAAAAATACATTTTACCAGAGCGTTGCCTCTAAAGTGACAATTCCCTGATTGTACCCCAAAGGAATTTCTTACCAAAATAATTTCAGTGATACCAAAATGTGTATGATCTATAGTTTTTTGAAGCGAGTAGGTATTGTTTCCTGTAAACTGAACTATGAAAGTAATGCACTTGTTATCACCAACCATTCTGAATTGTCACAATTCTTGGCGCTCCGCGCGCTTTCATTTCCTCTTGTCAGTAGGCATAAGCGCCGCCTACCGGGTAAAGTTTGTAGTTCGTCGGGAAAAAAATTGCCACTTTGCAATTTATTTTCTCACAAAAATTCTTTTATTTGGGCTACAGAAATGTCGGGAAACTTTATGGTCACATATTGCGTTGTATACACTTAACCAGAGATCCAACCGCTCCCACATTTAGGTTTACTAGGAAAGTATTGTGTTTGTAGGAAAACTGTAATATGATATTCGGAAAGTTAACCGCCCAGTAAGGGTTCTCTGTCAGTAGGTGATCCCTATTACACTATTCGGGAAGCCATTCTTTTGAAGAAATTTAGGCTGTCAGGAAAATAGGTGTACCAGACGGCCAGCCATTGCCCTAAAAAGCCTTAAAAATAGTTATGTGGGCATTTTTTAGTGCAAGCAGTCAGCCATGCTAGATCCAATCTACATATAGTAACGAATAAAGTTAGGGGGGCTGACACGTGTGAAAAAAATTTTGGGGTCATTTTTGGCGATTTTGGGGCAAAAATGTTATTTTTATGATTTTTGCTTATTTCATACTTTTGAAAAATTTACTATCAAAGAAATATATATTTTAGTTGATTTCAATTTTTTTGGCTAATATTATTAAAAACACATCACAAAAAACAAAGAAAATAAAGACAATTTGGAGTGAAAAATTGCCGATATCTCGAAATGGTGTTTAATGATGTACGATATTTCCAAAGTGGGAAATTCTCACATAAAATTATAAAGAAAACATAATATTGGCTACAAATTGTTAAGATTTAATGATACACCTTTGCAATTAAGGTATAGTGACCTTTAAGGTACATTCTACCTTGTTTTAAATTAAACAAAACACACAATTTTGATGACTTTAGTCAGAAAATGAGCTTGCATAAATCTGATGTTTTTGTTAGCCCAACACAAATTAGTACAGCGGCTAAGAAGGAAAAGTGTGCACCTTTTTACAAAAGCATAAAAATATTCTCATAGGTACTTTCAAGTACGCTGATTCGTATTATGCTTAGTACCTATCGCTACCATCAAGTGACCGTCCGCCATTTTGAATTTAAAATGGCGGCCATTGGAATCTATTTACTAGGGTATCTCAGCGTCTACACAACATACAAATGTAATTCAAATGCCGATACCTACATCAGAGGTATGCAAAAATTCATTTTTTTGATTAGCAATATCACCCGACATCCGACACGGGATCAAACGGCGGCCATTTTTTAATCACAATGGCCTCCATACATGTATTTCATTCGGCTGAGGGTAAAATTGTGAACTTTTTAACCATATTATGAATTATTTTTGCTCATAGGTACTTTCAAGTTTCCGATTCATATTATGTCTTGGTACCCATCTCTACCATCCCGTGACAAGCCGCCATTTTGAATTTAAAAATGGCCGCCATGGAATCTTTCAACCAGGGTATCTCAGCATTTAGACAACATACACATGTGATTTAAATGTCGAAAACTACATTGGAGGAGAACAATGATACCAAAATAAGCAAATAAAAGGCTTTTTTGAGAAAAATATGTCAAATATCTCAAGATGTTGTAATGACGTACGTTTTACCTTTTGCTGGAAGTTAGCCAGTACAAAAAACAAATTGAGTGCAAATGCAAATGCAGAACTTAGAAAAACACGGCAAGTAACAAAATGTGCTAATCACTTTAAACTGACTGGATGTGAATTGATATTGACTTGTCTCGAAGTCATTTTGGAGGGAAATAATGTTATCAAAATAACAAAAAGCATATTTTGAATAAAACGTGCCAAATATCTCAAAACTGGTGACTATGATTCAAGTTTTATGTTTTTACTTGAAGTTAGTCAGTGAAAAAACCAAACTTAGTGCATACGCAAATGCAAAGCTTTGAATAAAATGGTAACACTACAAGTAACAATTTATACTAATCACTTAAAACTGTACCTTAAATCCAGAATTACAAGGATCGGTGTATCTTTCGGAGGGTTGGAAAATGGCTCTCATTTATCCAACTCTAACCTTCACAGCTCATTCGCTTACCGATAAGGAAAGTTCTGAAATTTATTCCCCCAATTTGAAAAGGCAGTTGTACAACACCTTTGTGACGCCTTCTTCGCTCAACTCATGTTACCTAATTTTGTTTCCTTTTGAAATTAAAGGGGAATTTTCATCACCCCAGACAGTTTAAATTCTCCCAACTATGCAACTTCTAGATCCTCCCGTAACTGTAAGAAGCTCCTTCTTGTGCAGGAATAATCCTGTTTTATTGCTTAAGGCCATGTCCTGGTGAGCATACAAGGCTATAAAATGTAATAAAAGCACTCTCTGTGCCTTGTGTGGAATGTGAGCTACTCTGCATCTTTCAAGTTTTCAAACTTTGCTGTCAATGAAAGAACAGTCACCAACTGAGAATTTTGATACCCCCACACTAAAAATATATTTTGGGGTGATGACTGTCTGTCTTTGAAATGTGAAATGACTTTAAATCAATCACTATTTCTTGCACACTTTGTTTAAGGAGAGGGTTTGTCTCATCAAGGTCAAGTCACTGTGTAACAAAAGACATTTTGGCACAAGGTGCACTGGCCTTAATATTAATCAAGGGTGGCGCCAGCGGGGGGAGGGGGGCCATGGCCCCCCGTCAGGGAAAGCTTGTCCCCCGTCGGGGAAATTTCCAGTTTCGTCGGGGAGTCCGTACGATAAAATATGTAATCCCAATGACCTTCAGTCGGCTCGACGATCTGCTTGATTTTGCTCCTAGGAAGGGCACATTCTTCAATAGGACCCCAACTTTTCTAATTTTCCTTAAAAAAAAAATTCTCAAATTTTCTTCCATGTAAAGCCAAATTTTTCAAAATATCTTCAATTAAATTCCCAAATTTTCAAATATTTGTAAAAAAGTCAAATATTTTTCAGCGCGCTTCGCGCGCCAATTTTTTATGTTCCTCATCCTTTTGTCAACTCATCGCCTTTGTCGGGGCTTCAGGTTTTTGGCCCCCCGTCGGGGAGCTTGGCCCCCTGTTATCGGGTAAATCCTGGCGCCACCCCTGATATTAATTGAAAAAAAATACAAGGACTTTAATCCCAATATTACAAGGTGACATCACAAATTATTGTCCAATATACCAGTCTCACTTGTGGGAAAAACTTCACGTTTAGATTTCAGAATAGGATGTCGTGTGATAATGGTACGTCCAACTATGTCTCTGAGTGGGTGATCATTACATCGACAGACAGTGGGTTCCGTGCAAGTGTTAAAGTTGTGGGGCTTACACATTTTTCTCATCATTTGAGAGTACAAATCATACCTTCATCAAACGATTAATACCCGAATTGGTGCATTGACAGTGTACAAGCAGTATTGGGAATTATTATAATCTCAACGTAGCACACCCCTATCTGGTATGCTTACTAAGGCATTAACTTGTGCTCCTTCAACTTCAAAATTTCCCACAACATTACAAATTCGGGCAATTTTTAGATATGTTACAAAAGAGATGAGGTCTTTTGTAATTTAATATACAAGAAGGGTAAATGACACATTATTGTTGCAAATATGAAGTCAGTCGAAGCAATTTTGAAGAAATTACAAGCTTAGAGGCCAGCAGCTGAATATCAATCTTTGATTGAGGAATAAGACCTGGTCGGTTCGAAGATAAGAAAAATTTGTGCCTTTCTGGATAAAAAAAAATGGTCGCGGTCATTTTAAGATAAATTGAAACTACTGTGATATGGCCAAATTGTTGCCTGTCTTGCCAAAGAACTGTTTGCGTCTGACGAAAATTTCTACAAGGATGAATAGGCCACTTAACTTTGGTAAACTATTTAGTGCGTCAGGCGAGACTTTATTTGGGTATGCTATTGCTACCTTCAGGGGCAGCGATCTGTTAAAATTATTGGGAAGGGGGACATCTGCTTGCATGAGCGCTTTGCGCCTTCAGCCAGGGTATAGGGGACCTCCATAGGTCTCCTGTGGGAGCCAAGCGATTTGGTGAGGACGCAGATCACAAATTTCTAATCTTAAGTCCTCTCAGATGCCATTAATAGGCTAATATCATAATTATTCATATCGAAAATGTGTGTAACAACGTTTATTTTTCTGCATTCCTCTAAATATTGGGGGACATTTGATATTATGTCCCCCACTAAAATTATTGGGGGGACATGCCCCTATCCCCATCATCGATGCCCATGGTTATCTTAAATCAGCTTTTGACGGCCATCGTGAACCAGAATATGGGTACTATGTGATATAATTTATTTCATCTTAAGAAATGACCATTTGGTCTAGCATAATTATGAACAATGACCTTTTTCAAATCAAAACCATGGTAATGCCATCCACTTATAGTTACAACAATAAAATACATGTATGGAGGCCATTTGGATTTCAAAATGGCCGTCGTTTGACCCGCTTCCGGCCGTTGGACAATATTCTTAATCATGAAGATGGATTCGCAAACTCTAAAAATGTAGGTATCGACATTTAAATCACATGTCTATGTTGTCTAGAGGCTGAGATACTCTAGTTGATAGATTCCATGGCGGCCATTTTTAAATTCAAAATGGCGGCTAATCACGTGATGGTAGAGATGGGTACCAAGTATAATATGAATCAGCAAACTTGAAAGTACCTATGAGCAAACATAATTCATAATTTGGTTAAAAAGTTCACAATTTTACCCTCAGCCGAATGAAATATATGTATGGAGGCCATTTTGATTAAAACATGGCCGCCGTTTGATCCCTTTTCGACTGTCAGGTGATATTGTTAATCACAAAACAAAAATGGATTCTTGCATACTTCTGATGTAGGTATCGGCATTTTGAATTATATTTGTATGTTGTGTAGACGCTGAGATACCCTAATAATAGATTCCAATGGCCGCCATTTTAAATTCAAAATGGCGGCCGGTCACATGACGGTAGCCATAGATACTAAGCATAATACGAATAAGCGTACTTGAAAGTACCTATGAGAAAATTTTCATGCTTTTGTCAAAAAGTGCACAGTATTTTTTTCCTTAGCCGCTGTACTAATCTTTGTTCGGCTAACAAAAACATCAGATTTATGCAAATTCATTTTTTGACTAAAGCCATCGAAATTGTGTTTTGTCTAAGTTAGAACAAGGTAGTGTGTACCTTAAAGGCAGATTTTCATCACCCCAGACAGTTCCAATTCTCCCAACCTACTTACTTCTACCCCTCCCACATCTAACTAAAACTCATCTTTGTCCAGACACAATCCTAGTATATTGCTTCAGGGCATACACTAGTGAGCATACAAGTCCTGAATGCGTAATCAGAACACTCTCAGTGCATGTTGTGTAATATGAGGTACTCTGCACTTTGTGAATTTGATGTCAATCAAAGAGCTGTACCTATTGAGACTTTTGATATACAAAGGGTGAAATTGTAGTTTGGGGTGACGAGTGACTGCCTTTAATTTAAAGGTGGCTATATCTTAATTGCTTAAGTGTAACATTACATCTCAGCAATTTGTAGCCAATATTATTTTTTTATTATAATTTTATGAGAGAATTTCCCACTTTGGAAGTATCGTACATCATTAGAACACCATTTCGAGATATCGGCCATTTTTCACTTAAGATTGTCTTTATTTTCTTTGTTTTTTGTGATGTGTTTTGTTAATATTAGTCAAAAAGGTTGAAATCAAAAATTTACATTTTTTTTCTGATAACAAATTTTTCAAAAGTATGAAATAAGCAAAAATCAAAAAATCACATTTTTTCCAGCCACCCTAACTTTATTCGTTACTATATGTAGACTGGATCTAGCATGGCTGCCTGCTTGTACTAAAATATGCCCATATAACTTTTCTAAGGCTTTTTAGGGCAATGGCTAGCCGTCTGTACCGTAACGTATTGCATAATTTTCTACCATGAAGTAGACGCTAAGAAAATGTGATGCAATTCAATCTGACTACTCGTCGGGTATGAGTGTAGGTATCCGTGGTCAATTGCGTCGGGTCACACTCGAATTGTACGTTAACCACGAAACACGTTGCCCAGGTGCATATAAGTCTATCTACTGTTCATCAATTACATATAGGGGAGAGCACATCGACTCTCTTCAACTGTTGTCGGATTTCTCAAACGCTTCTTTCTGGGTCAATTTATAAAAAAAAAGAAGAAAACTGGGTCGCAGTTGGGTCTATGGCAGCTGCACAGTGCCACGACCACTTATCTGACACGTGTGCCCCACGTCCACTGCGAATACTTTCGATGTGGTCACTACGAAGACTATTGAAGCGCAACCAAGACCAACAGTGTGGTCTAGAACAAAATTAGGCCCACACATAGCCAGCTCTTGTACGCTTAGCTATCGTTGAGTTTTATCAGCTACAAGTACAATTCTTAATATTTGCTTACCATTAATGTACAGTAAGTACAGAGGAAGTTTAATGTAATACAATAGCCTGCCAACTTTCTAGTCAATCTCATTTCCGAGACAAAAATAACTTCAAGATAATTAATGCACACGTCATCAGCGTTGGTAAGGGGTGGACTCAACATGAGCGACCGGTTGCTTCGCTACAGCAGACAACTCTTTTCACTTGTATACAGGTTGTGCAGTGCAGTACTGCTATTACTGTATAGTTACTGGCTTAGCTGCTACTGTGTACATGTATACAGTTAGCAAGGTACGCTGTCTTCTTGTCCATGCGAGGGCCTGTACGAGGGCCTGTGTACAGGCCAGTTTTTACAAACCGGCAAGATCTGGGACAAGATCCTACGACTAACGTTTGGCTTGACTTTTTACTGCAAGGATTAGCTCGATTTTTAGCCCATACATGATAATTACGTACCTTTTTAAGATGTCACCGCATCTTCACAAGTATTCGTATATGTGCATCGTCTCAGGCCGTTGATACAATGGTCAGTAGCCGTGAACACCATGTGACCTTCTTATGTATACTAATCTATTACGCATATTGGGGATTCGTGTAAATGAAAACTGGACGGTTTGCAGACTCTGTACAGAATATACACAGGGTGTATTATGATTTCTGAGAGAGCGCCGTCTTTTAGAAAGCTGTTACAGAGTATGCTCCGCAGGCTAGCCCACACTTAACCAACCCTTCTGCCACGTGACTGATTTCCACTGTCGTTTTGTGAAAGTCGGCTTGCAGTCGGGTTGCAGTTGGGTCCCTGCAGTTTGCCCCAGTTTTCACTTACTCAAATCGTGAAGTCAGAGCACATTCGTGTTTGCTGTAAACACTTAAAAGTATACACACTTTATATTGTAATGGTTGCAAAAACGGTTCGCTTTCCTACTCCTTTTGTAGATGCAGTGCCTAAAATACCTTTAAAATGCTATTTCGGCGCGCTTCGTGCGCATCCTTTACATGCGCTAGTTGTCCAATCTTTAATTAAAGGACAGAACGTGTTTGGCATCATTGCAAAACCCTGTGCAACCTTCGCGATTGCTCATCCTAGCTCCCAACCCCAAATCTGATGTATCATGAAAAATCGAATGGCCGTTCGGCCTAGCTATTATAAAACAAAAGGGCAAAATGCTATTTTTTTAGGTTTATAGTATGTAATCAGTGCACGTTGTTAATATGTAACTGCTATGTAAAAATTGAAGGCAAACATTCTAAAATATACTCCGTAAAAGATGTATTTTCGGCCCCCTTCGCTGGCATTCGTCATTTACTCTTGTTGTCCTATGATATCTTCCCAAAGAACAAGGTTGGTATAATTATTGCATAACTCCTTGCAACCTCCGTGACCCTCCATGACCCCCCCCCCCATCCTCTCCATCATCAATCCTGCTGCAGCTTGAAGAAATCGACCAGTGGCTAGTTCACAGTACACTAGTTTGGAAGGATATGGACAAATGTTATTTTATGCTCTATTCAGTGCGTCTTTAATGCCATTGTAGGCAGTTAAATACTTTGTTCTGATATTTGCTGCAGTAAAAAACCGCAAGGGGAGGGAGAATGTTTGCTTGCTCTGCCCGCGTATAGACTTCCATGTTATTTGATTGAAGGTACTCAAATAGTGTACACAGCAACTATTTTTTTCGCAATCAATGGTGAGTTCTTCGACATCACACTTTGTAACCCTCCCCCCCTTTATCAAGCTGTTGAAGCCACTGACCATGAGACAGTTCTGGAACAAAAGTTTACTTTGCCATTGTTTCGGGATGGGAGCGTTTACTTACATTTCTTAGAGTTTTGAGACACAGGATGTGCATGGGGATTACTGAGCAGACCCCTGTTTTGACGATGCCTTATACTGCACCTACCATTGTCTAAAAAGACAATTACTGCATACATTACCTGTAGAAGGGGGAACTTCAATTTTCAGCCTTGTCTTCAGCATATTTCTTTATAAAGTTTTGTTTCTTATACATCAACGGGGATAAGCAGTCGCTCCAAATGTTTATTGACACGTTAGCTTAACAATTCGTAACTTCTCTTGGTCCCTCTACAAGTATTCTTTATGATGCTTTCAAACATTAAAATTGCAAATAAAAAGTGAAACCTTTCTGCGTACATTAAGCAGTTCAAACACAAGGCTATGTTCACATGATTTAAAAGAGCCTTTCATACAATTAAACACAACGGTGTACTAATTTAATCATAGCTGGTGGCTGCATTTTTTGTTTAAAGGCATGCAGAACCTCACAAGACTTAAACCACAACTTGTTTTCGTACGGTTACATTCTAGCTATTGTAATTTTATGCTGAAATTATAATTCGAAGCCACTGATTTTGGTTGTTGACTGAACTTGCAATGAGTGAACCTTTGGTAACTTACCGTCCAGCCACCACCGTCCATGCTGTTATCACAGTACACCTCAAATGCATAAGGATAGGCATTTTAAGGTAAACACCGCTCGAGTTTGTGGTAGAACATTGCGCATACACTTCTTGGCAGTCTCGAGGATACTTTGGTTGTTGATACAAGAAATATAAAGAACCTACAAAATGAGTAGTCATGATAACTTTTTCTTGATGAAAAATTGTAATTAGCATTGAAGGAGTATTCAGTACAATTTCTTGAGTACAAGTACAGGTTAAAATCATCTCTCGGTTAAAAACGTACGGTACTTACAGAAAGAAATCTATGATAAAGCATAACAATTACTTTGGAGAAGTAACGGAAGGTTGGTTAAAGAAAGTGGCTCTGGTATGCTACAGAAAGTTCCTGAAAGTAAGGACATACCCACTGTTCCGCTCGACTCATCTCTGCTGTTGTGATTAGCCTATAAAAACAACAAAACATTATATTTGCATAAAGTAAATTATTTAGTTTGTTAAAATATAACATATACGAAAATAGTCTCCCTTGCTTCATCTGTAGAGTGTTTAACCACATCACATCCCCTTTAGTTAAGCGCTCAGTTGTTAGCAAGTATTTCTGAGACTAGCCTGGAGAATTAATTTCAACTGAATGGGCGAATTTTGGATTCTGTCCGATTCCTTCAAAATTCTTTAATAATTTCTTATTGGTAGTTTGCCTAAATGGTCTCATGCATTTTGCCAAGTAGAATGGTGAGATTAACGTACATTAAAGCGGTAGCCGAGCTTCTAACTTACTATGACAGGTTTGTCACAGTGTAACCTAGCTATGTGAAAAGCAAGGTTTAAATCTAGAGATGGTAAACATTTAAAATAGCACTGGTTTTGTTCAGAACTCTCGCATCTTACTGTTCTTTCCTTCTTGCTGCACATGGGAAGTGGTTTTTAAGTAATATTTTTCACTGCGAGTGCAATTTGGTCTTTACATGCAGATACAGGTGAAACGGAAATCAATGGATGAGAATGTTTCTAAGTCTTGTCTTCGTTGACATAAAATGTTAATGAAAGCGAAACCCCGGCCAGCCACTAGAAATTTCCGTTGTGGAATTTGACGCATATCTAAGATTCATTCAGTCTTTGGGGAGTTTGTTGATGTGTAAATTCAAAAAACTTAACTTAGACAAAAATACTTAAGAACCATATTGCTGTCTAAATTGTTGTGTCATTATACCAGTTTCCTTTCAAAACGACTTGTCGTCTATAATGAATTATTAGGTATTACCTGTAGACGGATATATCGTGAAGAGATGGGCTTGTGTCCAAACATTAAAAGATTTGCTAATATATAGCGGAAAATGGTGTCAACTGGTTAAAGGGACACACAGGGCAAGCTCAAGGATCTGGTACTTAGGATTACAGAAGTTTCTTAAGGCGAGAGCGGCGATTTGTTCTAAATATTGCAATGGGGGGGGGGTGGTGGTGGATATGACCAGACTTTCCAATAATTTACTGGGTGAAAAATCAAAGTCAATGGGCGATTTCTCACGTAGGGGGGAAATGTCCCCCCCCTGTCAGCCTGTCCCCCGGGAATGCCGCCCATGTCAATTAAGGAGCACAAGGACGGTACTAAACTAGAGCACCAACCGTGCAGTAGCTCAATCTCCAAACCAAAAAGGTGACAGTAAAACTAAATTTTAAAATTTTAAAAAGATTGTTGTATTTGGACAATATTTTTACTACAGTATATTGTTGAACATTTTTACGATGGCATGATATCAGTCTTGTAACGAGGGTGGAGGCATTGTGTTGAACCCCCTAAACGTCCCCCACATATACCACGCACGAAGTGCAAAATTGAGGGTATTCTGGGACATGTCCCCCGGCAAACTTTGGGCTTGGCTCTTCCCTCCCCCTCGGCAAAATCCTGTGTACACCACTACATGGTGTGAAAGCATTACCATACCGATTATCTATGGAAAGTGATGCCAGTCAATATCACAGTGAGATCATTAATCAAGACACTAATTAAAAGAAAAGTTTTGACATAAAATAATATTGATGTACTCACATATTACCACAGGTCCAAAGGTTCATATTTAAAATCTGAGAAGTTTCAAAGTTGTGGCAGAGGATAAAATCCCCTAGTCCTACTTGATAAGTAGCAGAGGACAGGTATCTTTTGTATCAACTTCTTAAGTCTTGATTACTGTCTGACCTTAGCAGTGCAATCCTTACTTTCTACTGCTAGATCTTTTAATCACAACTCATTGCCATCTTAATGTCCAGTAGCTTCTGGTCTTTACACACATTATTATACAGTTACAGTTAGTAAACAATCTGGTACCAGCTCTCTGCTGCCACAAGGAACTTATATACATTTACCAGGAGAGCAGGTAACTTTGCAAGGAAGAGGTATTGTCAATTACAACTCATGCACGATGATAAATTATGATGCCGACAGAATCATTCCCTCAAGCGATGTATACTTGAATCAGAAGTTAATACACTGTAAAAATGAACGTTAACGCTTTTTTAACACTGTAACGCGTTTATGGCAAAGGAAACAACAATAAAATGCATAATCATATGTTGCTAACATAAACACATTAACGCGTGATACGGCTCCATGATTAACACGTTTATGTGTTTAATTTAAACGCATAATGTTTATTATTAGCACTGTTTTGCGTTTAGTATTTAACACATAAACGCGTTTACTATGGAGCCTAAGACGCGTTATAGTGTTTAATGCGCTTATGTATTCTATTGTTTTTTTTACCATAAACGTGTTTTAGTGTTAAAAAAGTATTACCGTTGATTTTTAGAGTGTATAGGGCCGTTTATCATGAAGCAGTGTCATTTGTTCAATCTGATGCATCAATGATTTATAAGAACTTTTTAACCTAGTTCAGGCAAATGTACATAGACCCAAATTCTTGCACACCTTATCTGAATCACATTTCAAGGATTACTCTGACCAAATTTCAAGAAAATCCACTGTTACTTGCGGGTTATAAAACCTTCAGAGTATTTTAAAAGAATGACCCAAAATGACCCAAAATGACCTACGACCTCAAATTGTCGGACAGCTCAAGGGTCACTACTTAACGACTACAGTGACAAGGTTCAAGAAAATCTTTTGACATTTATAGGAGAAGCAACATTGGATGTATTTTCAAAGAATAGCCCATCCCAAAAGAGCGCAAAATGAATTTGGGTCTTAGATCCTATACACCCATTCACATCACCACTAAAAGATTCCTGTAAGCAAATTTCAAAAAGATCCATTGGTATTTGTAGAAAAAGGAGCATTTGGCATATTTTCAAACAATTACCACAAATGACCTTTGAATGACCTTTTCCCTGCAAAATTTGGAACACACTAGCGGCTCCATGGTCCTGGGATCAATGTATCCAAGTTTCATAAAGATCATTGTACAGCGTGGAAATAGCAACACATTTTTGCACAAATTTAACAGACGGAGCTTTTGACCCCTCCTGACCCCAAACGACATTACAAACGAAAAGTATGATGGGCTATGCCTTAAATCATCTTTGGTATCCAGCACCTGCAGTTTCTCACCAAAATAATTAGCCAAAGGCATAGGTGCCCTAATCGATAAATATTTGTCCAAAAACACTCAGACTGTAAGACATGGAATCTCAAAATGAAAAGAATTAAATCGGTTGAATACCTTCTATTCCAAACTAATTTAACTCAAATGCTACTTATTGAACAGCGGCAATAAGTAACAGTTGTGTTCAAATTAACAAATTATGTTGAAACAACACTCTACTTAAAAAAAAAATACTTTCAGCAATAATATCTCACTAAAAAGGCAATATGTAATGAAACGGAACAAATATGTTCTGAAATTAAACCACGCGACTATGAACTTTCAGCGGTAGGGCGATGTGAAAACTGTAGAGGCCCAAGCGTTTTATGCAAGCAAGTTAGTATCCCACACTTACAATATATTATACAGGAGTATAAGCATTCTGAAACTGATGAGAAGATAGGAAAATTCATCCAAGGATCTCATATCCAACCACTGTATTAACAGGTAATTCATTTCTGTTTATGCTCTCTACTCAACATGATTTAGATTCCATATTTATTGTTAGAAACGAAAGCAACTCCAGCAGAGAAGTAACTAAAATTGATAAAGACTGTTACTCTTTTTCCAACTTCTTCTCTGTTCATGTGGGATCGTATAATAGTATCTTACGCCAGATTTCTTCACTGCGTTCAGATATATACATATATTTATATATCTATACATATATGTACGTACACATATGCCCATATATAAAAATATATATGTATATATATATAGATAGATATATATATATATATATATATATATTAAAGGTTGTAACTGGGTTACTACAAGACAGCTTTACAGAACTGTTTCGTAAGGGCCAATTTGAACAGGTCCTCACTATTCAGAAGCCTGATGTAGAATGGTGTCAACAACGTTGAATACACCGTGCCCGTTGAACCTTACTGTGGACGTGTTCGTTTTTGAAGACGTGTTAGTTTTTGAAAACGTGTTCGTTTTTGAAAACAGGCACGGGTGATTAGGTCGAGTCAAGATACCTTACCTATTGGAATAATTACACAGCAGATGTTTATTTCTGTGTCTGCAAGAGCTGATGAGTTCGTTTCTTTTGTTTAAAGTGGCTAAGGAAGGTTTGAGTATGATGAAGAACTTTTCTTCTAGACAGAGGTTGCAGGCTTTTGATGATGTGGAGTATGCCCGAGCTTTGCTTATAAGCTTCCATTTCACAGAGTGTTCTACATTTGAATCCTTTAACTTCCAGATATGTTCACTGAGTGCAGTTGCGTTTCTCTTGTCTTTGTGTTTGAAGCTAGACTTGTGGGCGTTGTATCTGGTTTTGAAGGTGTTTTCTGTTAGACCAATGTAAGTTTCTTCCTTGTGATTGTCATGGCGTGTTACAGTGGCTTGGTACACTATGTTTTTGGTGAGGCAGTTGCCTTGCAGTGGGCACTGGCTTTGTGTTCGGCAATTGCAGTTGTTTTGTGTTGCTGGTTGCATATTCTGTTTGGTCAGTATTTATTTGTTGTGCGCTGATATTATTTGGTCCATGTTTGCCATGCAGCTGTAACTCAGTTTTACCGTGTTTCTGTTGAGTAGAGTATGTAGTTTATATCCAGGCGGGAAGCAGCTGTCTAAAAGGTATATATATATTAGGTATATATATATTATATATTATATATATTATATTATATAAAGGTATATATATATTATATATATATATATATACAGTTGCCTCACATTGTAGCTAGTAAACGGCAATACTTTACCTGAATGTTCCTCTCAGGATAACACTGCATTTATAATCTCAAACAGAAATAATCAACGTCCTTTGAGCAGTTAGTCTTGTTAGTTTCAGCTATCACAGGGTTGATGACATACATCTTTTGTTTTCTGTTATAATGCTGAAATGTTTTACCAGTTCATGACATCAATGCCTCTTCTGTAATTCTATATTTCTTCGAGGGAGAACGGTGGCTAAACCTACTATGGTTGCAGCGTTGCTGTGTCACTACACTAGGCCTATAAATAGACAGCAAAGAAATACTGGGAGACTAAATATTTGATTAGGGAAAAAGTAAGACAGGAGGGTAATGATTCATTTCAGAACAGTAGTACAACTCTAACATGCGTGTTTTTCACTATTGGAAACCGTATATCACTTATCTCTCCGGATTTCTACTGCGTTGCATGGTAAAAATGCTTTGTGTTCATTTCTTAAAGCATCAATATTCTATTGGTAAGCCTACTAAAAGTTGAAAAGCAGATTTCAAAAGCTACACAGTAATTAGTCAATGGTGGTTATATTTCTACTGCATCTGTTATATTTCCTGAAGTATTTTATGGAAGTTGCAAAATGATGAATTTATCATATATATATTTGTAATAAAATGGAACGGCTTTGTGTTTCTTGGTTTACATTGATGGTACGCTAACGACCATGTTGTAGACAGAGCTTTAATTTACATATAGCTCGACGTATGTATAACAAATATTGGTAATTATGTTATATATGTTATATCTAAATAATTCTCTTGTACCTATATCAGAAATCCTGCATTCACGTGGGTAATATTTGGATGCTGGAAGCAAATGACGTCTTCGACCTGACGGGAATACTTTGTTCTTAGTATATGTGCACAGTGATATAACCCTTCAAACATAATATCTTAGCCGTGTTAGTATACAATAAGTGAAATAATTATCCATGCTCCACCGTTACATAACTATCAATATCATTCACCACTCCATCAAGGGTAACAAAGAAATTATATCTACTATAGTACAGGGACTCTGGTTGCCTACATTTATCGTTAACAGTCAAATTAATCAGACAGTGAGTTTTTCATGCTTTTTTGCTTGTCATAATTGTTTTAAAAAATATCCTTGCACACATACTAATTCGACGGTGATAAGAATTTGAAAATTTTTGACACCACGAAATAAACACTTAGATAATCTGTTTACCATTTACACATGAAAGCAACGTGTGAGAGAAAAGTGTTACAGCGCAATGTTTAATTTTACATGTATATGCATCTACATACATAAAATATTTACAAAGCGCCAACTCCAAAAGGTCAATTAATACGCATAGGCTAAATGTTGTTTTTATGGTTAAAAATGTAGTATTTTCAACGAAGTAAGGTTACTTTTCCTAGAAATGGATTTCCTACAAGTACATTGTGTTTTCTCACATATAAATGGAGGTTTAGGTTAAAATATTTTAAAATTTCTGAAGACATGCGGCTGTTATAGAAATACTTACCGATCCCCCTTAAGCATCTGAGGAAACTCAAGCCACATTTTGTCCATTAAGATCTCACTGAGTCATGTTTGAGATGGATCATTGAAACATTTCGCCACAGAATAGGTTGTTCCTAGAATCCCCTCTAAAAGTTGCATTGTAGAGAGTTCTTCTTAAAAGGACACATTAACATGCCAATTGAATAACTATTGCTACACCAGTTCCAAATAATCTCCAACAGGTTTACTTGAATGTCCATACATTTCCCTGGCGCTGGGAGTATTACTGATAAAGTTTTCGTTTTTATGGAATATGGGTAAATGAGAACGACTCACTTTCCTTCATTAATGTTTTACTCTATTTATTTCTTAGTTTTTACCGGGTTATTTTGATTACCAAACGATTGTGTGCAAACTTTCCTTTGGGTGATTTTAACTTGCTGAAGATGAGTATTCTACTATTTGCGACTTTAAAATACTGAAGAACTTAGCACGATTTAATATGTAAATCTCATACACTGTAATTTACATTCAGATTAGTACAAGGACCTTGATTGCTCCTAGTTTGGGTCAGCGTTGAGTCGTTTTTTTTTTTCAAAAATCCCCTAATTCTCTGGCGAAGAGCCAGGGGCGAAAACCAAACAATACTCCCGAAGGAGTTCTGCTCCCTGTGGGAGTAACAACGTCCCCAAGGGACAAACTTTGACTTAACTGAGGCAGTGGTCTCGTTCTAGACTGGCTGAATAGAACAGGTCCCACCTGGGAGTTCCGCCGTCGTGATCACGGATACTCCTGCGCCAGGTATGTATTGAGTGATTGTGGAAATACATTTACATGCAAGACACTTTTTTTCTACATTCTGCGAATTACTCCATTGGAGATAAATTTACCGATGATTCAAGCGGAAAAATTCTTCTACATGCCGTTGGATTATTGTGATCCAAAGAAACGATAAAATGATAATCTTTACTAACTTAGATAAATAGGCTTCGTTTCAAGGTTTCGTAGTGTCCCTTCAAAGATTTAATTTGTACTTGCAAAAGACGAGATGTAGAAGACGTTTAGTAGAGTTCTATTGTGAAGAACCAACGGGGTCTTATCGAGATCTTGCCTATTGTGCCACTACGAACACAAAATACACTCTAAAAACGTCCGGATAAAGTTTGATCCTAAAGTTTGGACTTCTTTAGAGTGCAGTAACACGACTTTCTCTCTCCCTGTTAGACTTTATCGTATAGACTAAGACATTATTATGGAATTCTAAGTATCCTTAAAGGGACTTGATAATAAGGATTAGCGAAGAATTGGCTAAGACTATCGATGATTCATTAAAGAAATTCATTAATTGATTGAACTGATTAAGGTTCAAAATTATTCATTTTCAAATTTTAAAGTTGCGAATTTTCAATTTGTTGCATAGTAATCTCAGTACACCAACTATAATTGCCTGTTACACAAACTGAAAGGAGTAATGTGCCATGCATACTAAATATGGCAGTCTGCTTCACCCAAAATGTCTTTGAAAAAATGTAAATGTAGAAAATGTAAACACAGGGTTAGGGATGTACTTCTTTGGCCTCAAATGAAAGGATTGAATATTCAATTTCGAAGACTAGTGCTCTAAAAATGGGCGGGGCCTTTACTCTGACTCCCTTTCACCGTCACTATTTCAGGAAACTACCTCTGAGGGCAAAGGAGGAGGAACAGATCGGGGCTTAAATAGTGAAGAATTTCGGTCCCTCTTCCTGTAAGAGAGACGTTGCCAACCCGGAAGATATGTAATTATATCTGCAAGCCCATACTACAATGTTTTCATTTCATCAAAACGTGAGAAGTTGCTTCAGGGAGCTGCAACGCGTCGCTTTCGCCAATACGAGGGGAAAGCCTGGTGATGTGTCTGCTAATTCGGACAATTTGTGACGGGCTGAAGTATCACCCCGTCAACATTTCGAAATTACTGCTGTCACGTTGCATATGATGCACAATGTCGTAGAATTCATTCAATGGGAAGCCTTACAGATTACGAAAACAGAGAAAAGAGTGTGGAAAAATTTAAAAGGCGAAAAGCTCGATGTCATTCGACTGGAGTCCTAGGTATACCGTACCTACTTTCCACCTGTAGAACTCATAAACTGCATGGTTTACTGTGAAGATAAAACAACGCGCACTGCGTAACCCCATAATTATATACAGTCTAAAAACTGTTGGGTAAACTTTCACCCAGGGTGGTTACGAATGACTCTTGCTAAACTGTTGGGTAAACAACTGCCCATGTTGGTCAAACATTTACCCTCGTTGGGCAAACTTTTACCAAGCAATGGGTACTTTCGTATTCAACTAGGAAATTTTTTTACCCAACAGTTTATCAGGAGGCATACGTAACCAACCTGGGTAAAAGTTTACCCAACAGTTTTTAGAGTGAAGTCCCCCTCCCTTGTCACACTCATCCACTTGATAACAAACCCTTCCTTTACAATCATCCAAAATTTTATCTAAGCCACCTTACATAAAAAGATTTCTGAACGGGAGGAGTCACATCCGTCCACTTAAAGAACAAACCCTTCGTTCAAACTCAACCAAAAAAAAAGAACTCGCTAAAATGTGAAAGTTTTACAAGATAAGAACAGTTCGAAAATTTTCTAAACATATTATTAAGACATATTTTACATCTGTATGCAAACTCAAATGACCAAACATTTCTCAAAGGGGAAGGGACTCCCACTCCTTAAACCCTCACCCAGGACGTCACCTGCACAAGGTGTCAAATAAAACGTCTCGCAGGTACGCATATTGACAGTTTACACCGACTTTCTGGGTTAATGTGGTTGGGTTTACGGAACATCTTCTGTGGTACCCCTTCCCCAGTAATCAACCTCTGACGGCGTCACTAAAGATATTACCGGTCTATTGAAGTAAATTGTTGCATACAAAAATAAGATCAGAGACATAAGTTTTTCACCTTTGTAATTAAGAGTGTATTTTTGTCTTGACAGCATTAAATAGGGAGCGCCCTTTTGATAAAACTTACAACATATTTACACCCACCACCAACTTTAAAGTTATAAAGGAAGTACTTAACTGAATGATGTTTAACACATTTAAATAAGCATAACTGTGCAATCCTAGAATAGGTATTACATGCGATAGTGAGGGTGAGTGGGAAGATGATCTTGAAGGTCGAATGTCATTATAGACCAATCTGGCCTGATCTCCAGTAAGTGCTCCTCGTGGTTCGTTAGTCGAGAACTAGTCCTCGTGTCTCGTCAGTCAAAACGTAATCTCAGACTCCGTTTAGAGTATTTTTGTCGCCTTGTTTTGCCTTTCCATTGTCTTCGCACATTTTATATTTCGGGCATTTTTTCAGTGTGCGAATTTTACCTGTAAATACCTGTAAATAGATTTTGGTCACTGTTTTCATGTATTCTCTTACGTCTTTCCATGTCTTGTGTTCATGTTGTACCTCGGCTGACCGTCGTTTCGCTTTTGTTTTGGACTTGAAGGACCCGGCGACACCAGAAACATGCAATTTACACTTTGTTTAATAAAAATGGTTCATATTATTACTTCAACACAATGTGCAACTAAACTAATTACCCCTTTCCACACAAAGCACAGATAATTCAAAACTGCTAGATAATCTCTGTCGAACAGTGAGAATGCTGAAGAGCCTTTCATCGTGGTGCGACGAACTTGCTCAAATTACCAAATGAGCACTACCTAAAACTCACTCTTACTCAACACAATGCTTTTGGACACCGATGCCATGCAAACCTTCGTTTATCTCAGTCAAAACTGCATCTTGTGGTCCATCTATGAGAAGGCCAACTTCTTTAAACTTCCCCGTTACATTTATGACTGAAAGGTTCTTCGCCTCGCAGCTCTTGAGGTGCCCATGGGTCCAGAACTGGCATGCACAGTCGGTGATATTTCGGTACTTGCAGTAGATATTGTTACCGGCACCTGGCTCATCGCAAAAAGAAAAGTCTGGATTGATTTTAAAGGAAGTGGTAAACTCATCGATATATTCCTCAAAATCGTGGAGAATGATCTCATCGGGCTCTTTGCATTCACAGAGCTGTGACCAAGTGATGTTAAGTACTTCATTAGCGTCAACGTTGGACAGGCCATCAGAACGAACCTCGAGTAAATCGACCTGTTCCATTGGGATAGCTATATAAGGGTGGATGAATGGTTTCGTGGTCGAAACGAAACTGCCCAGTGCCAACTTGTACTTAGGTTCTGCATAACGATTTGGTCCAGTAAGGAAAGGTATAAAGAAATATACGGTAGCAGCCTTCGTTTCGTATTTGGCCTTCACATTGCTCGGCAAAGAATCTTCGATGGATTTGGCACCAAGCTTGCCATATGCAATGGCTACAACGTGTTCATCTGGTTGCAGAATCTCGGGAAGAATAGGTCGGTTTGGTACAGTAAGGCGTGCTATAAGAAACGAGTGATAAAAAATGACAGTAACAATTTTGCATTCAATCAACTTGAGTAAAAGTATGTAATTTTGAAGGAGTCACTGTCAAAATCAGGGTCACAGTAGACGAGGTACTGACGGGGCGAGGTAGCGCCGGCCAACCAGTGGCGTCTTGAAAAGGGCAGTCGAGGAGGAGGGGTCCGGCCTCCCCATCTCGGTGATAACTCTTTCGGTATTTGGCGTGTTTAAGTTAAAGAGCAAGAAAGGTGGGGAAGACTGAAGAGATTGAAAAAGGACTCAAAACGTATCATTAACTAAGCAAGGAAATAACTATAAACTTTCCCGCACATCGCTGAGTAAGTAAAGGCCCTTGTTCCCTCCAGTAAAGCATCAATCTGTGTCAATATCCGGCCCCGTGATACACGTACCATTAACTTTTCTTTCGTGCTTTATGAGGGTCTGGTAGCCGTTAATAACAGGTACTTACGCTTTGTAGGATAAACTATGAAAAAACACAACTGTGGTTAAACTTTTTTAAGGTGGTTTAGAGTTATATTTCCTGTAATATGACGCAATTAGGATGCCAAATATCATCCATGCTGGCGTATAATGCGTAGAAAACTCAGATTAGGCATATAGAATGCGATTCCCTTTAATCCGGTGGTTCGGAATGCCGAATATTTCCCCCCAAGGAACGCATGATAAACACATGCAAATTGTATCGTAGAGTGGGTTTCCTGCAACCAGTAGGGCATTTGGAATACCAAGTTTTTCACCTTCAAGCTTTGTGGGACTGAGGTCGACTTTCGCCCCTAGCAGCGTTCCCAGTGGGGTCGCCAAGGGGGATTGACACTTGCCCCCAATGTTGGCTGTTCCCTTGTGTGCCCCGCTGAGATTTCGGTATTAAAATTATGCACAAGCGCACTGTTTAAATTTGACACGAGGATCCACTATCACTTTATCAGTCAATCATAGGCTCAAGTTATATTCTTACGGTGTGCCTTGCGACCATCTGTTTTTATGCACTTGTGAAGCACTGCTTTACTATGAAAAATATTCCAAAGATGTCGTTTTTACATCAATTTTAACAGGTATGGGACCACTGTGGCCTCAATTATCTTTTCGTCCAATTTTATGTTCGAAAACTGTACAGACAGTTGCTGTGTTTGTTGCCTTTTTAATTCCTTGCCAAATGCGAAAGGAAGCTATGCCGTTACCCTGACGAGTGTATGTGTGCGTATTTGTGTTTGTGTTTGTGACGCTTGGCTTTTAAACTCGGTATCTCAAGATAGCAATGATGGATACTTCTTATACTCGATATATGATTTTACCGTGTTAGAGTGAAGGAAGATCCCTGTTGTTTTTGGTGGTGGTCAAAGGTAATGTGGGGTCAATAGAGGTCATAAGTAGAAAACGTTGAAAACGCGATATCTGTCGGTGGGAAGCAGGGATACTTTTCATACTTTTTATGTGGATGCGTTAGAGTTACAAGATAAAACCCTATTTTAGGTAAAGGTCAAAAGGTTATTTGTTATTTGTCGTCACTGGTGATGAAAATACGGAATCCTTCAAATTGCTTGTAATTACGATATCTCAAGATAGCAATGATGGATACGTTTCTCATGTGGTATAAGAATTATCATATTGAGAGGGAAACCCTGTCGATTTATGCAAGGGGATATACTTCTTTTCAACTCTGGGGGGATGGGGTGAATCATCACAAACCAGAAAATGTGCACGCGAAACGTGCACGGCGAGCGCGAAGCCCATGACGGGTGGGGTCCAGGGGGCGAAGCCCCCCGAAGTTTCTGAATCAGAAGTGCCAGGAAGACAGAAGAGGTACATTTCAGAGGTAATGTTCTTGGGTTTGGGTATATTTATACATTTAGGATATGCTATGTTGAGCACAAAACTCATTGATAAGCTGCACTGGATTGAGATTGTACAAGAGCAACAATGTCCTGCTAAGCTTAAAAGGGCAGGGATCAACTTATAGGGTCATCACAGACAACTGGATTTTAAATTCGGAGATCATTACAAGACCTGCAAGTTGGCTTGAGATCAGTGGCCCCGCTAGGTTTATTGTGATGGGGGGGGGGCACCACAGATGATGACGTAATAATACCTCAGTCCCCCCAAGCCTGCGTAAATTGCACGTTTATTTTTGATGCGTCCCGGCATTTGTATACAGTAATTTTGATCTTTCGTTTGTCGCGACACAAAGGTGCCGTCCTAGGGAAGGAGGACCCCTCCCCTTTAAGGAATATTTGTTAATTTAAGGTCTTTTAGACGCAAAATGGTACTATCTTTGGGATGTTTTTGGAACTGATCATACATGGCTGGAAAATATCCATAATTTAGTGAATGATCATTTTTGGTAAGGTAAAAGTCTGAGGAGAATATGTTGCCTATTAAGAGAAAGATACGTTGTCAACAAACCCCTTAACGCCTCCTCCTTTTGTCTATTTTACAACCTTCTATTTGGGGAAAGTTTGTACTCATAAATACGTGCGTGGAGTCCACAGAAACATTCAAGGACTATTACGAAATATTTCCTTTCCTTCATTGTGTATTATGAAAGGGCACCAAAGGCTAGCAAATACCTGTATAGGACTTCCTGGAAGCTCTGCATTAATCATATTAAATGGGGGCAGTATGAAGCCAAACACTTGACAACTATTTTTTTTATTAATTTTGAACAAAGTTCCAGACGAACAGCTTCCAGCAATGGGGAATGGGAGGGAGGAAGAGTATAGATGCTGGGAGGTGATATTAGACCTCCCTGATAGGTGTAGCAAAAGGGGTGAAGGACTAATAAGCGCGTTTCAGAATGCTGTTTTCGTCGTAGGTGTATTAACAAGCACCATGTATACCGATAATGGCTGCGCACGAAGCGCTCGGTATAAATGTTTGAAAAATGTATAACGGCAGATACGTACTTTCAACCTTCCATATCCTGCTACATATTAGAATTAATGATCCCATATTGATGCGAGGAGATGTTTGGAGATGTCTTCGGAAAGTGTTGTGATCAGAATAGTTTCATGTATTATTACCTTAATAATGGTCATGACATGGAGTGCAAACCGTGAAGAATGCGCGAGAAGCGCGCCGAAAGTTCTCGTTAAATAGGATTTCCATGACAAAACCTGCATTCAGGCTCTGCATCGAGACACTTTCAATTGACCAACAAACCTACATGCCACTGCCATGAGCCAGTCTTTTACCTGTTGATTCGTAATTTTTCAACTTTTTTCTGCCGTGCTCCTCCGAAAGTTGCTATCGGAAGATATTGATAATAAGAATAACACTGACGTAAGGTTTGAAGCGCGCGGAGCGCACGAAAATTTTGATGGTTTGCAAAGGATTTGCTAAAATTCTGATAGTTTGAGAAACATTTATGACAGAAAATTCAGCAGAGACTGAAAAATATCTTACGAAAATAAAGAACAAAATGTACTTTCCAGCGCACACGTAGATCCCCATCCCCTCGGGATCTAAGCCTATGCATATGGTTTTATGTGGAGGTCACCAGAGGTCAAAAACCAAAAACATTGAATCAGCACGATATGTCAAGACAGGGATGATGGATCCGTAACATACTTGGTATATATAGGTTCGTCATTTAACAGAGACGGGGAGAGAGAGTGCTGTATGGTTTGGTGGAGGTCGAAGGTCATCTGAGGTTACCAGAGGTAAAACTGCAAAAACTTCGTATGCTAAATAGTCAGTGAACGGTACCTCAAAACTGTGTCATTTCATGACTACTGAAAACTTTGAGGAACGTATTTTTCACAAGCATACCCTTTAACAATAATTGGTAAATATAATTTATAAATCACCTACGTAAGATCATGTGTAAAGGATGCTGTGACTATAAGAAGATTAGAAATATTATATATGTAAAGACTTTGTTGATGTAGTAGTGGAAAGTACTCGGCTTCTAACATAGGCGGTCCGGGCTCAAATCCCATTCAGGACACTTCCTTTTTCCATTTTTTTCTTATTCAATTCTGGTAGAGTTCAAAGCACATGTGAGGTCACCAGAGGTCTAATTGTCAAAGTCGTAAAACATGATTTTTTCAAGAAGGATAAATATGAGGGATAAACTTCGGTGCAACAAAGTATTAAGTTTGGGAGAGGAATCACTAAGTCTTTGGGCTTTTTGGTTTAACAAACTTCCAATTACATATCCGGATTATAAATAGCTCCATTTTAACAGGCTATTGCCCGTTTACTTTAAACATTCGGTAGCTTAAAGTTTGTAAAGGAAAGTTTGCTCTCCTGAATCCTCGTAGAGTCTCAGCCAAACATCACGTCAGAGAATGATGATAAATGGTAACTACTCCATCAGGAGTATAACTACTTGCACGAAATTGTCGTTTATACTTCATATAATTTCATTTATTTGACGTTTTTTCCACTTCAAGTCCAGTATCAATTTCAATCTAGTATAATTACCACATAATGAGTACTGAAAGGAAGTGCAACTAAACTCCTCAGGGCTTATCGAGAGTGCACTCCCTAAAATAAACATACGTTATATCATAAGGCAAGAAAAAAAGGAAAGATAAAATAAGAAAACAAACCCACCTCTAACCCCCCATAACTATCAGATTAACTGCAGTAACAGTCCAAGAAACCCAGCACCACAAGAATTAGGATAGCGCCTCATCCCCCAAGAAGCGACGACCCCCACCTTACCCAAAGGGGAGAACAATCATGGGGAGTAAATGCTTAATAATCATAGATAATATATCAAGAAAAATTGCGAGTGACGGAAAGACATAACATTTGGTTTACTCTTCAACTGACTAGGAATGGTATTCCAGAGCCTGACAGCGCGATACCCAAAAGAGATTTTGTTGGAAGATGATGAGATGGTAGGAATGTGGAGATGACCAGAATGCCGTTTATTGTAGCCATGTACAAGATAATTGTGCGTGTAGAAGTCAGGAAATAGTGTTGGTAGCAGGTTATGAGTTAGTTTATACGTAAATGTGAGTGTGTGTAAATTTATGACGTCATGTACCTTCGGGAGATTTAGGCTTTTAAACAAATTGCTGGTGTGATCTCGTAACCTTGAGCAAGTAATGTGGCAAACAGTTCTTTTATGAAGAGTGAATAATCTCTTAATTAATAAGAGAGGAGGACGCACTGGAGTCTCGAAAAATAGGTGAGAGTTAAAGACCATGTAGTTTGTTTAACTTATACTGAGGGAAAGCTTATTGGTGGCAAACAAGTCTGAATACAAACTGAACTCTTTTCAAGCAGTTTCTTCTAGCGTCGGTGGGTCGTTGGAGCTAAAAACGTATTTTTATCATCAGCAAATAATACCATTGAACAATTGGAAGAAAACTAGCTGATAACGTTCATGTAAATTATGAATAAAAGAGGTCAAGAACAGAATTTTGGGGACTCCAAAAGTTATTCTCATCACATTCAACATTTCTTAAAGTAGTGATCTGCTATGGATTGGTTAAGTAACTTTTAATCCAATTGTAAGCTATGCCATGGAAGCCATAGAATTAAATTTATCGAACAAGAAAAAGTAGAAAATGATACTCATGCTATGGTTTAAAATTGTACTTTGCCGACGTTTCGGGTATTGAACCCTTTTACAAAGGCGAACAATATGAATTACAGCGATACCAGCTGGTATAAAAAAAGTTCATACAAAGCCGATTTCATAAAGAGACGGAGACGCATGCGCAAAGACTCGTGATAATGCTACGAGCCTACAGAAATTCCGCGCATACCTAAAATCAATGCAATGCTAACAATGTCATCAGCAATTAAATGGTGATAATTACGTCACAATGCGTCAAAGGAGATAAAATTTTCAATTATCACATCAAACGTAAATGAAGCACACTTACGACTCGTCATAATGCTAAGAACCTACAGAAATGACGTGCCCTCACAAAGTCAATACAGTGCGCACTGCGCATAATGTCATAAGTAATTGAACGATGGAAATTACCGGTATGTAACAATGCGTCATAGGAGATAAGATATTGTACTAAACTATATGTACATACATATATATGAGTGCGAGAAATAATCCCATTTGTCGTAGACGTAGTCGGTTCTGCGTCATTATATGTTGGTAAGAAATACGCATATATATATATATATATATAGGCAGAGTGACGTAGCGACTTTATAGCGTGGATTGACTCATATATATATATATATATATATAGTTATAGTTATATAGTTATATATATATATATATATAGTTATATAGTTATATAGTTCATGCAAGATTATAGTGTTAGAATGTTCTACCGTCATGGCAAGACTTGTGCTGCTGTAGCTCTGCCAGTTTTGCCTCCACTCTCTCTTTTGGAACAGCAAAATAACCTGAATGTCCATCTTCCCAAGTGGCTTGTATCTGGCCTTCAAGGATCTTGACATTCACTGTGGTGTCAGTGCAAAGAGCCAGTAAAATGATAGTTTCGACTCTACGAAACATTATGTCACGTCTTGGTGTTTAAAGACTGATAAAGTAGTATAGCAGTTTACAAACCGCAAAAGCTTCGCAAAATCTTTTCGTTGATTCCTCGTATAAATCCAATAATACTACGCTTACACGATCGATATAAACTGCTTCTCTTCAAGTAGAAGAGTCGTTGTCTATCTGTGCCCTCATATTTTACCTTCATGAAGTCACTCATGTGACATGGAATATTAAATATCATTTATGATTTATGAGTCTTTGAAAAGTGTTTTAGAAGACAGAATTAAGGCATATTGACGAAAACCAAATCCCCAAGGCCACTGCTTTAGAAGGATTTGTGACATAATAAACGTCATCCAACGATACCAAACATACACGTGTTATTTGTTGGTGGAGCAAATCATCTACCCTGCTCGTTTTTCTTTTGTGAAAGTTCGGCGATTTTAGGTTTAAATGCTATTTGGATTGGAGCGTAAAAACAAAATGTTTTCGTCAATTCTTCGTATATATTTCATACCACTACGCTTACACAATCGATATAAACACCTTTTCGAAAAATAGAGAAGCCGCTGGCTTTCTCTGCCCTCATATTTTACCTTGATAAAGTCACTCATGTGATAACAATATTAAATATCAGTATTACTTATGCTTTATGAGTTTTGAAAATCGTTATAGAAGACAGAAGTAAAGGCATGCTGAAGGAAAAAAATCCCCAATGCCAGTCTTCGGAAGGATATGTGACATTTTAAACAACATCGAACGATACCAAATCTACATGTGTTATTTGTTGGTGGATCAAATCATTAATTCTGCTTGTTTTTCTTTTGTCAAAGTACATAGATTAAAGGTTTAAAGCTATTAAAATCGGGGCATAAAAATAGCAAGAAAGTAAGATTAAACCCCGAAAAGTTGTTTTGGCTTCTATATTTCGACTTATTCGGTAATTGGTTTTTTATATGAATCATTCAAAACTTGACAGTCACCATAAAAAGTAGTGGTAACTTACTAAAAGAGGCCTCTCATCATGAAGTATTTACATCAGTGGTTCCCAACCTTTTTCAGCTCACCGCCCCCTTTCACCGAATGGCGTTGGGCAAACGCCCCCACACCCACCCCCTTTATATCATATTGTTGTCATGAATAAAACGACAATTATAACAAAAACACATGGTGAAATAAAGGGGAGACATACACATAAATTGTTTTTACATACTGTTACCAATGGTCCGCCACAGGGAAGCAAAACAGCAGTGTGGGATTCAAAAAGCTGACTTCCCTTTTGTGATGGTGAATCACAAAGTTGGGGTTAGGGACGAAGAAGCTTTTTTGAATTTTACTGATGCCAAAGTCCCACTGAAGTGTGGGCAGTTCCCACAAGGGCTCATAATGGGTCTCGGGGGCGAAGTCTCAATTGGGGACCGAAGCCCCCGGAAGCTCTGTGGTATTACCGAAATTGTCGACACACTGTAAGTCAATTTTGACTGTCTTCCAACTACCTAATATAGAACAACCTTAAATGTTCAGTAGAGATTGCAGAAATCACCCCTGGAGCTTCTAACGTAGGTTTCCTTTGATGCTGCAAGGAGCTTTTCCTGTGGGTAGGAGGAAGAGGGATGGTACAATCGCATGGAGCTTTAAAAGACTTATGCAACTCAAGCTGTACTACGGACAAAAATAATGAGAAAGCCGAAAATGACAAATCGTAAGATTGTATTTAAAAAACATTTTAACGTTTTACTTGTGTTTTATTTCATAGTGCATTGCAAGGGATATCTATTTTGTTACAGTTGTCGCCAATGTTCACTTCTGTCTGTATGTCACGTTGATGGACAGCACGGAAAACCTACATTCAAGGTAAAAGTGGCTGGAAAATTTTTCGCCATGGCCCTTCGCTCACCGCTTTCACCAGGATGCCATGCACTAATGGGAATATGAAGGTACTCGCTGAGAAAATTTTGAAATTAATCACTGTTAGTTGCGATTAGTGAAATCTAGCAATAAAGATAATTCACAAATATTTTTGTGCACCTGAGGAGTGAATGTTAGACCTACTCGACTTGTTGACGTCATTTATCTCCTCTTTAAAGGAACGAATTTGAGAGCTCAGCTAAGGAAAACCTTTTGGAATCTTGTAAGCCTTGCCCGGTTTAAACTAAGTATCTCATTTTTAAAACGCCCCCTGCCGCCCCCTTAGAGCTCCTTGCCCTCATGAGTTGCAAAAGTACCCTCCAGGGGGCGATAAACCCCCGTTGGGAATCGCTAATTTACATGGTGCTAATTGTCAAAAAGGTCTAGAATGAAAATTGTAGCCGCAAAGATATATAAGTAGAGCTGTAAACTCACGGTATGCCCGAGTACTTTTCAATGGTCAGGTGTCAAACCACGCGAATCGAAAAAAAATGTCTTAATGGTTTCTTTGAAAGGACCAATGAGAACAATATTAAAGCTGAATTTTAATAACGCCCACAACATCGGCAACGCAAGCCTACTGGATCATTTAACGTTTAGTCGACAACATTTAATTACAAGCCAGTAACCGACGAGTTTCGCAACCTGTATTTTAATATTCCTCCTTGAGATTCTCAGCCTGTCTGACATCAGGTGTACCGAATGACCGACCCCCACGGAATTCCTGTCGTATAGCGATAGCAATTTCCATTACGTTAAGGGTATTCCCCAGAGTCACATGTTTATGATCAACGAATCAGGTTTTGACCCAAGGTCACAATGGAAAGTTTTAATGTTATGATGTATGATTTTATGTGACGGGTTTCCCGAAGTAAAGCAAAGGGACAAGTATAAAAGTTTGTGTAGACACACGACACGAGGAGAGTTGCAGATTGAACGTGTAAATATGTACTTAGTTTGAGAAGTACCCGTAAAATAAAAGTCGAATCAAGAATTAAGATATTTCTTTTTTCATCATTGCTGGCTAAACGTTTATTTCATCAGAGAAGAACACCCCCAACCCCGTACAAACACGACATTCGATAGCTAAGATGAGCAAATGTGCTTTGGCTTACGTACAAATGCTTCCGGATATAGGCTCAAGGCCACAGAAACCGAGGAGGGCTACGGTCCCACATTATTCTCAGTTTGAAGTTTTTTTTCTCAAAATATCCCATATTACTGCAGAAACTACGAAAGAGTTCGGTGTTGAATGGTCTAGCCCCCTCCTTACTATTGACTTTCCATGGCTTAGTGCAAAACAAGTGAGAAAGGTACATACGGATTTAGATTTCCGAGTTATTAATCGGTAAGAAAAAAGTGGGGGACATAAATGACTGAGTGCTCGTCAGTAATCAACTAATATAGACAAAGACACTGCTAGAGCGCAAAGCACTCCGCCCCCGTTGGACGTAAGGGCTCGTTACGGGACCAACAGAAGGATCCAGGGGAAATGTTCTTTAGGGAAACATGGGAGGCACCGTCGAAAACTGCACAGTGATACTAGAGAAAAGGGGGTATTAAAATGAAGACGTTAGCTATCCTCAACACGGGTACCGACAGGGGGAGGGATTTGGAGGTGGGTGGGATATGAAACAGGTATATCCCCCTTTTATAAAATATGATCAAAACCATCTCAATAATAGAAAATAAAAGAAATCAGGAAATACTTCTACATTAAAGTGAACAGGACATTCTGAGTGGAATTATTGTTCCCCCTTTCATACGTTATAAGTCGACTTCCCTCCATAAGTTCCCACCCGCCGTCGTGAAAGCTACCGGAAGCTATAGGCCAACTTAAGCTATCACAAAAGGAAACTATTAAATTGTAATGATACGTGTTCTGTAATGTACGCATTGAATGCTATTAAATATAAATAAATGCTTCATTTAAGTGCCCACAATTTGCACATTTCTAAGACTTTCAAGGAGTATCTCCCCACCAATGAGAATTCTTGTAATATAATGTAAAAATGTGTGCAATGTAACCTGAAATAAACATTAATTTGCATATCTTAAACATGCTACTTTTCCACAAGCTTCGCGAACTCCCATCGTTCTTCAACAGTACTCAGGAAGTGCTGTGCGAGGTGGATCCAAACGACAAGAATCTTTAACAGAATGAAGGACGGTGAGTAGGTGTAAATTCACAGATGAGACCCACAGGGTAGTTAAAAAGGTACAGAAAAGAGAGATATATGACTACCCAATCTATTTACCAAAATGAGGTATAAATGGTCAGAGATCAGACCAGACTGGTGTTTGCTGAAGTCTTGCAGGCTCGCGGTCGTTTCTGTATAGTACCAAATGAACAGGATACGAGAGCAAGAGGTCTCATAACAGCCATGGATGGAAGCCGAAACCCACCGACAGCAGACATGTGCAACTCCAGTACGTACTCACACCCGTACTCGAGTAAATATCGTTATGACTTTCCTCTCGTACTCGATAAGCTTGATGACGATGACAATGACGATGTCGATGACTCTCTCCTAGGAAAACTTTCCTGGGACGACTACCCAGTTCAATTCCCAACAGTATGTTGGGAAACGAGGATCACCTATCTCCAAAATAGGAGTTTTCATGAGATAGATAAACAATGTCAAACACACAGCCTTCCGACTAAAGGTGTGTTCCAGGTGCAGATCCAGGATTTCTTGTGCGAAATGACCACCCAAGGGCAAATGTGGCCATATACCAAAACATCAAAACAATGCAAAGTGCTGTGTCTATGGCAAAAAAAATCCAAACGCGAGCCAAACCACAGTCCCCCCCCCCCCCCGATCCGCTCCTGTGTTCAACAGTTTTTAAGTTTTTTTTTTGATTAATCTAGGTCTTCAACAAATTAATCTATCAGGAAAGATCGCTGGGCGTTCGCTTTCGGTTAAGTGTTCTGGGTGATAGGATATTTAACTTTTCTTAGCAAGTCATGCACTGAAATGTCATATTGTTATCCAGCCAATTTTCATAGCATGTACAGTAAATACTGTACATGGTGGAATACCGTTTCCAGTTTTAAACTGTGCCATGTTATAATTTTGTAACACGAGGAACGTTTAAATATCACCAATTTTCCCCTAACCCTAACCCTAACACTAAGAATAACCCTAACCCTCCAAAAAAATAAGAGTAAATTCTGTTAAGTTTATAAGAGGAATCGAACCCAGAACCCCGAAAATCATGGTATCATGCCTTCCTTCTTGACCACTGTACCATGCGGAGAACTCGACAGCCGTTCTCCTAAATTAACTACTTATCTGTAAATCACTCAACCGTATCGTACCATTAACAGTTCTCGTAACACGTGTTACAGTTTCTGTAACACAGATCAGTTTAAACTGGACATGCTATGTGTATTGGGTACGTTATCACATAAAACTTCCGACAGTCTCTGCATGGCGAAGAAGAAATAACAACAAGAGGGCAATCCATGGAGTTGCAAATCATCTTCCCCAAATTCTCTGCATACCTTTAAGTTACAAAAATTTCGTACTGTAACGTGCTATTATGCGAATAATTGACGGGGAAAAAAAAACACTTTTAGCCCATTTGAACTTTAACCTCTTGATTTTCAAATATGAGTATGACTACGACTGAGTGTTTTACCACATCACAGTATTTCCCTTTAGTTAAGCGTTCAGTTGTTAGTATTTTTGAGACTAGCCTGGAGAGTTAATTTCAACTGAATGGGCAAATTTTGGATACTGTCCAATTTCTTCAAAGCTCTTTAATAATTTTTCATTGGTAGTTTACCTAAATGGTCTCATGCATTTTGCCAAGTAGAATGGTGAGATTAACCTACATTAAAGCGGCAGCCGAGCTTCTAACCTACTATGACAGGTTTGTCACAGTGTAACTTAGCTATGTGAAAAGCAAGGTTTAAATCTAGAGCTGGTAAACATTCAAATAGCACTGGTTTTGCTCAGAACTCTCGCATCTTACTGTTCTTCCCTTCTTGCTGCACATGGGAAGTGTTTTTTAGCTCAGCTGAAAGCTTTCAGCTGAGCTATTGCTATCGTGCAAGGCAAAACTTCTACGTCACGGCAAACGTCTGTCACCATAGCATTTGCGTTTAAGTGCCTGACATTTCGCTGTTTTTCGTTAGATTTGGCTGAAATTCAGTAGAGATGTTAGCAAAAGTAGTATCTGTATGCTGCGACTCTTTTCGATTAATTTGGCCGCTATTTGACCTCGGGAGGAGGACTTTGTTTGAAAACGTAAAATTCCCTACTTGTCTTTCAGTTTTGCACCAATCTTGATAACATGTTTCATATAGATAGTTCAATTTGTGCTGAACAAAAGTTAATTTTTTTTTTTTCGTTTCTGCAATCATTCAAGGCATGAAAACATCACTTTTTGAAACAAATTCTGGCGAAGTCCCCATGTTCGGGAATACGTCGAGAATCCCAGTTGTTATCATTTGAGAGACTGTGCAACGAAACGAAGTACAAACGTATACTGAACACATATAAATGTACAGGACGTCTCATGCTTAATCGTGTGGAAGTGTTTACGCAAAGTGCAGTGTATCGACTTTTGAATACCGTACGTGGGCTGCCCCACTATGTCAGACTATGTTTGCTCAGCTCTTTGCTTTCCAAACCAGGGATATGACATAGATAAGGAATATACCGTACAGCCTACTATGGAGGCGTTACGTCATGAACATGTGGTGTTGATCTCATTCAGGCGTTTTAATAATAGACTAGCTAAATTGGTTGGATCATGGTTAGGCCTACTCGAAAAGAAATACCGGACGTTTGAAAGTTATGCAAGTTCTTGCGAATATGTGGCCTTGTGCGAAACATAGGCTAGTGGTATAAGCTAGGCGGCAGAAACAAGTATTCAACTTAGCCTGATGTCTGAATGGTTTTAGGAGTTTGGCTTAAAGTTTAAAGAGAATATATCCAGTCGCCTCAAGTTTCAAGTTATTTGTAAACATTACCTTAATCTTTCAAATTTTCTTGTATCTCCTTTACAAACATTCTTCTTAACATTTCTGGACAAAAAATATTTAGTATAAAAGGTAAACAAATGACTTATCCTCCTTAATAGCAAATTAGTTTATATTGTCGCATGAAGGAAAGAAGCTACTCGTGAATTGGGATACCGGCTCGGGGTACACTATTTCAAGTTACTAGGGTGAATGTTGTCTAGGAGATGTCGTACGAGGAAAGAGGAACCCACCCCTTTCTTTTAAACAAAGAACATAGCACGTTGATTGAAAATACAAAGTTTCATATGGTTTAAGCTTCACGGTTGTGCTAACATTCCAAAAACAATTTTCGGTTTGAAAAGGAAAACGTGCTTTTTGAAGGCGTGTGCCATAAGTCAGTCTCGGAGTCTGCAGGAATTGTGCAGCTCAGGCTTCTAGTCAAGCGGGCCAAGGGGGCGAGTCCCTCTGAAATTTGTTTGCCCCCTAGCAAGTTTTCAAGTTGCCATTGGCTTAATGGCATTTGTATACATTTGGCCCCCTTAAAAATTTGTTAGCCCCTAGAAGCCATTTCGCCCCCATTCAGTACCTTGTCAGGCTACAAGCCTGGTGCAGTTACATGGGCGTCGACACTGCAGGAACCGCCCAGTCTTGTTCTCCGTTGCCGAAAGCCCCACCAAGTTGTTAAGGGGAAGCCATGGGGGAAGATATTTCAATAGCCTTAGACTTAGTATAAGTGTGCATATTTTCCCAACGCTCTCTACGAACTGTAGTTACCCTCCGGCCTGTTGCGACACATTCACGGGTCCTAAAAGCGATCGACGATTTATATACCTGGTAGATCCCAATCATAAAAATGTTATGCAGTAAAATAATTTTGTAGGGGAAAACGGGACTAAAGAGTACTCAGAATTCGAGGCGCGTAAAGAATTTAATTTAGAAATTATCCCTTTATATTGAACAATTGAGCAGTTTTGGTTTTTCCAAATCACAGTGGCAACACTCATTTGAACTTCTGTCCCTGGACAAGTTCAAGGAATATCTCTGGGGCAAAATATCGCTTTTAAGACCTTTAACCATTTGTAAAATTTCTTTATCGGAAGTTACTATCTGGGTCTAATTATGGAAAACAAATGAGATCTACAAAGCAGCACACTCATAAACATTCATTATTTGAATACTAACATCTGTGCAGTATATAAAGTTAACTTTGTGTACCAGATTTAGTCTTTCAGAGACTTCAGGAGTTCAACACATATTTCATTGCATTTATATTTATCTCTTTGTTTTCTAACGTACGTGTGATCAACATGAGTTACAGACCCATCTAAAATACTGACTGCAGACTTTTAGGTCAACAGGAAAAGCTGAGCTTCGGCAACATTATTGCGCTTGTTAAGTAATGTTTTCCATTGCGAAACTCAGTGCAATTTAGATTTTACATGCAGATACAGGTGAAACGGAAATCAATGGGTAGGAATGTTTTTAGGTGTTGTCTTCGTTGACATAAAATGTTAATGAAAGCGAAACCCCTGCCAGCCACCTGAAATTTCCGTTGTGGAATTTCACGCATGTCTAAGGTTCATTCAGTCCTTGGAGAGTTTGTTGATGTGTAAATTCACAACACTTAATTTAGACAAAAAATACTTAAGAACCATATTACTGTCTAAATTGCTGTCCCATACCAGTCTCCTTTCAAAGCAACTTGTCGTCTGTAATGAATTATCAGGTATTACCTGCAGAAGGATGTATCGTGAAGAGAGAAACAAAAGTGTTAATGTATGGCGAAAATTGTGTCAACTGGGTAAGTGACAAATAGGGCAAGCTCAAACATTTGGTACTTAGGATATAACAGGAGTTTCTCAAGGTGCACATGGACGAAACTAAACTAGAGTACCAACCGTGCCGTAGCTCAAAATGAACCAAAAATGTGACACTAAAACTAAATTTTAAAAAGATCTATCAACTGTTAGAAAAAAGCAATAGATGCATTGATGTTTAAGTGATCATAATGCAAGGAAGTCGTAGTTTCTTAAAAGATAGTTGTATTTGGACAACTTTTTACTATATTGTTGAACATCTTTATGATGGCATGATATCAGTCGTGTAACGAGGGTGGATGGTGCGAACCCCCTCAACACCCCCATTTACATATTCCACGCACGAAGTGCAAAATTGAGGGCATTTTTGGGACATGTCCACCCGGCAAACTGTGGACTTGGCTATTACCTCCCCCCATTTACATCAAGAGAGCGACATACTGAATCGACCGTCAAAGAGGACCCAAGTTAACCCTTCTTGTAACATAGCTGAGTGCCTTAAACACAAAATGCCTCTCACATGATACATCCTAAGGGAGCGACCTTAAGTCACGGCACGTCTGCCTCCATCCCTTGTCTATACCCACGACAATATAAACCCAAAATACAGGCGCATAGACACTGTGCCGGTAATTACACCTCGTTTGAGACTGATACACAGAACTATCTCAGGCTATTCACAAAGTGACGTCTGTCCACGAAGAACGAGGGCCCTCTTTAGTAACTTCATCAGTGATATCTGGCGCTTCCTCGAAATCTAGGTTGACCGTAACCTACATTGGAAACATCAAAACAATGACATTACACAACTTTCCATGATTTGCATCCCCAGTTTATTTAAACCCAATTACTTAAAAGATAAAAAGAGTAAAAATGCTTTGTACAGTCTACATCACTTGAACCCACTGATAATAAAGACACCCCTGCTTTGTGTCTGCCTTACGCAAAGTCTTAAAGTTACTTAAGATTACAGTATATAAAGGCCCAAAGGCCCTTTGACCCTTTGACCCTCAAAGGTCAAAGTTCCTTTGATCCACTAAGGTCACGCTAATATTACAACAGTACACAAGTCAGGCTAACACTAGCCAGCACCATACAGTAATTCATACCCATGGTCATATAACACAGAGTACCCACCACAAGGGTTCAGTAAACATCGTAAGCCTCAAACATAACACATAGGGAGCTTATTCTTCACAGTACACACCGTTACGATATCAATTTCAAGGGCTGAATACAATTTGAGCAATGTATGAGTACATTACATTTAATCTTCTCCAATGGATCCATCGCGGCTGCGACGCGGGGAGGTATACCTTTAGCATACTTGAGGGTTCTCTGTCAAGTCTACGCCATTGTGAACATCTGGTAGAAACAAAACAGTTTATCGCTAGCGTTCAGCTCTCAAGATTCAGTACAGCAGTCATCACCGTCCTGTCAGCTTTTCACGGCAAATAATACAGCTTTCGAACACAGGGAAAGTCCAATTGACTTCTTTAAACAGTTCAGGATGGGAATTGGAGTAAAATATTGAAGGGATGACGACAAATTAGTGATAAAACGCCGAAGTCAAAGAGTTAACGTCTGCACTGGTCAGGTGCTTCTCCAAGACTGACTTATCACAGGGGTTTCCGCATCTCGTAAAGAGGACCGGAAGCGGGATCGGGTTTCACCCTGTCGGAAAGAATTTCAGTTCTCATAGGAGTAAACAACTTTCTAACTTACAAAAATGGAGGGCAGCATACATCAACAGTTTCTCAAAACTGGTATCCTTACAAATGTATACTTGAATTAGAAGTTAATAGGGCCGCTTGTCATAAAGCACTGTCATTTGTTCAATCCGATGCCCCTTGGTACCACAATAGGCTTAATCTCCTTACAGGAACTTGCTTAGCCTCGGATGACTGCACTATAAAAATCATCTTATGCTGTGGTACGTGCTCTGTGCTTTCTATATCTTCTGATTCACTTGCCATGTACGCTCTGAAGAGTACAGACAGTTTTGTCTGTACGAAACAAATTTGTAAGCATAAGCATGACGGGTCAGAGTAATTGAATTTTGTGTTGAAATATATATATATATATACATATATGTACATATATATGCCCATATATATATATATATATATATATATATATATATATATATATTATATATATATATATATATATATATATATATATACAGTTGTCTCACATTCACTAGTTAGTTAATGGTATTGCTTTACCTGAATGTTCCTGTTAAGATAACACTGCATTAAAAATCTCAAACAGGAAACGTCCTTTGAGCAGTAACTCTTGTTAGTTTCAACTATGACAGGATTGATGACCTACGTCTTTTGTTTTCTGTTATAAAGCTGAAATGTTTTACCAATTCATGACATCAATGTCCTCTTCTGTAATTCTATATTTCTTCGAGGGAGAGGAGGGTGGCTAAGCCTACTGCGGTTGTTCCATTGCTGTGTCACTACACTAGGGCTATAAATTGACAACAAAGAAACACTGGAAGACTGTCAAACTTGCGTTCGAAACAATATTTTGGCACTGTTAGCTTGCTTGGAGAGTACTCACTAAAATAATTACAATTCGCCTAAAGTTTCTTTTCCCTTTTATACTTGGGCTGTTATTTGCCATCCAATTCAACTCTAATTAACATACAAAACTATCAACTATTTCAAAAAAATTTCCGCGGAAGTATAAAAACTGCCAAACAACACCATGCTCTCAAAATATATCACATAAACTTAAGGCTTAAATAGTAACACAAAACTAAAATAGGGCACGGGCTTGACTCAATTCATCCCATCATTGATTTCCCAGAGTTCTCTTTCATATATTTGTAACACCAATAACCCATTCTCCCTCCTTTAGCTTTAGTTGTGCGTCAGTTTTTTCTTAATTTCGCATCTCATATAAGTTAAATAACATTTCTGGTCACTCTGTCACAGAAGGCCTCTTACGGCAAAACTCGGTCATTGTCCGTAAATCATTATTGTCGTAACATTTGATCAATGTCCTTTAGTTGCTCAACATTTACTACTTGCGGAATTCCATATGCGGACTCTGGCTCCGTATTGTTCCCTCGTCGTATTCGGTGTTCACTAGTGGCACTACAAAATGTAACATGGAACTTTCATGAACCGAGTGACGCATTAGACACAAAAATGTCTTTATCACAACAAGGATCGAATGCCAGTTAGCCTAGGAACACCCACGGCTACCCTCGCCTTTTACGTATACAAACCAGAGAATACCACTATAACATAACCATTCATTTACTCAAACCCAGGCTTCCCCGTGCCATTAGCCATTCACCACCCAATAGCCCAATTAACAACGTAAGTGGGAAGGGATCTTGCCTTAATCCACACCCATTTGTCCCTTTACCTGAATATAATAAAATACAACAGGTACTTACAACGGTACAGTAGCAAGTTGCTTAATTCACCTAGGCAGACTCCAGTAGACGTCGGTTTGGGTTGACACCCGTCTCACAAACACGACTCTTCGTAAGGTTTACGCCGGCCGGAACCTTCCGGCTCTCCAGTGAGCTGCAGACTCTCTACACGCTAAATTAAATGACTTGCACCAAGCAGTCAAAATTCTACATCTTGTAGTAGAACTGTTTATGTAGACCAGTGTCTGACTGAACCTTACTGCTGCCTTTTCTGAATAAAACTTCTTGGCTACATGTAACTTTCTTCTTGAAAAAAAAAAACCAGGGCGATCTCCTCCCAACCACACCTTGGCGTTTTTTTTTAAACCAGGTGGCTTACGTCAACGCACTCGGAATCCCTCTCCCATATCTATTCAGGGCCGTAGCGAGCGGGGGGGGAGGTGGGGGTGTGACAGCCCCCAATATTTGGTCGCCCGTCGGCAAATTTTCGGTCTGTCGGCAAAAAGGGGAGAGGGAAAGGAAAAAAGAGGAAAAGAGGAAAGGAGGAAGAAAAGAGAGAAGGGAAAGGAAAGAAAGGGATTAAAAAGGAAGACAGAGAATGAAAGGCAAAGAGAGAAAAAGAGAACGGGAGCGCGTGACCAGTGTGTTATCGGCTATTTCGATTTTCATCTCTTCATCTAATTGGCCCATTCAAGTTGAAGGCCCGTCGGCAAATTGATTATGGATGTGACGGCCGTATGCCGTATACGGCCGTATCAGCGGCTGTCGGTGTAATTGGACGAGTGACTGAGTACGTCGGCAACTCGGAGAAAGAAAGGGAATCAGTGGTGGCGCCAGGTAGGGGGAGGGGGGCCATGGCCCCCGTTGAGGAAGGCTTCCCCCTCCTCCCGTCGGGGAGCTGTTATGTATACGATAAAATATGTAGTCCCCGACAATGGCCAGTCTCCCCGACGATTTACTTAATTTTGGTCTAAATTAGGGCAAATTCTTCAATAAACCCCCAAATTTTCCAATTTTCATGTCTAAAAACCCATTTTTTTTTTAAATTTTCCATAGTAAAAGTCCAATTATTTCAAGTTTTCTCGATAAAAAGCCCAAAATTTTCGGTGCGCTTCGCGCGCAAAATTTATCCTTCGAACATCGTTTCGGTACTCTATCGGCCTCGTTGAGGCTTTGTTTGTTGGCCCCCTGTCGGACAAATCCTGGCGCCACCCCTGAAGGGAATTAAAGGCTTCCATATAGGCGCACTATTTCGGGTCATATGACATTCTTGAAAAAAACCACTTCCTGCACATTATTCCTCACTTTTATCATCACCATGAGGAGCAGCACCCTATTACCGATGGAGTAGGCATCCTTAGCCCGTTTTCTAAACCCTAACCTTGACTTCACACACATTTTGCAAACTCCCGAGGATCCAGTTTACCCACAAACATCCTGGGAAAAATAATGCTTGCCGCGCGTGTCTTCCCTTCACTTCAGTCTCAGGCTTTTAACTTTTGAACACCAAAATGAAACAGATACATAACCCGTCCTGGCGTTCAAAGCATATTTTTAACGCTTGTGTTAAGATTCTGAACACTTGTTCTCCCCTTTTAAACGCCTGACGCCTATTTGAACACTTACCGCATTTGAACGCCTGACGCGTCTAGTGTTCAAATGCTGAACGCATAGTGTTCCAAATCTGAACGACAGGTCCAGCTCCTCAAGTATAGTGGCATGACGGGACGAATAGCCTAACAAATTAAAATTATCCGGAATCTTTGCATTGGATAATGTATTATGAACCAAAACCTACCTTTTCTGCATAAGACTTAATTTTTTACTCAGATATTATACTAGAACCTCAGAGCTTCAGGGGGCTTCGCCCCCTGGACCCCCACCAGTTGCCTTAAGGCGGGCCCAGTGTTTCAGCCCGCCCCTATTTGTGCGACAATGTCGCATAAACGGCGACAAATGTCGCACAATAAAAATCTGACAAGCAAATTCTACCCGGGTGTAAATTTTGAGGTTCCTCATTAGGGCAGAAATCTACTCAAATATTGCACCATTTGCAATCTAGGCACCTTTCAATTCCAAAAATTTCCAAAGGGGAGGGGACACCCCTCCCCTTAGACCCCTCCCCCAGGCCACAGATCAGTAAATGTGGCATTTCAAAACGTCCTAGCTGAAAACACTGGCGGACCTCTGGATCCCAACCGCTTAAAACCATAGCGCGCTTGACGAGAGGAATAGCCTATACATCAGAATTATGGGCTTTGCATTTGATGATGCATTATATGAACAAAAATATATCCATCCTGAGACTTAATTTTTCACCCAGAGATATGCTTAAACCTCAGAGTTTCCGGGGGCTTCTCCCCTTCCCCCTCCCGCGGGGTTTTGCCCCTAGACCCCACCATGGGCCCTAGGACGGTCCCCTGGACCCACCCGCTAAAGATCTTTTCCGCGCTATGCATTACCAGATCTGTCGGCAAAACATAGTCTCTACACCCCCTCAAAGAAAACACCTTCGCTACGCCCCTGTTTTGACGGGATCGGAGCTGTCCGAGGGTCTCTGGCCCGCCCGTCGGGCAAAAGCTAGCACCACCCCTGTGTGGATGGGGGTCACGGGTACGGGGGTGACCTGTTAATTGATAACCCTTTGACATTAAGTGTCGGTACTTTGACTACATGCTGTCGGTACATTTACCTTATTTTCATCCCTGCCCCCCCCCCCCACTTCAACCACCTTAGTTACGCTACTGATTTCAATCATATCTAATTATCTAATAGATGACTTATATGAATTTCCTAATATTGGTTGACATTCTGTAAAATATGATAGTCCTTGAGTCGCCCTCCCAAAATGGCACTGGCATTGGCGTGACTGGGTTCTAGTTCCAAATGGATGGTAGGACTGAAATATGAAAGTCCTATAGGGACTGCTGCTTGTGATAAGAACGGTATTGGTGGGGACAGGGGTGGATCAGAGGCAAACACTTTAACATTAGCATTTTGTTAATCCGTTCATTCGTTCATGCTTGTCGCTTTGTTCATTTGTTTCCATTGTTTCTTATTCATGTAGTTGTTTTGCTTTTTTACACAGGAACCAGCCTTTTGTGCATGTTTTAGAAGGGTGCAAATTTATGTTCTTCTCCCAGCGGTTGAAGGCCATCCATTACATATGTCACTTTTTATGAAGATAGAGAAGGATGAAATGGAAAAAATATGCAGACAGAAGCAAGTGAGGGCTGTTCAGAACACAATTCCACAGCCGGTCATTTCAAGTTAGAAAAGGATGAAGAAAACAGATTACATGAACAAGAGGATGGAAATGTTGAGTGTGAAGAAGAACCAGGTGACAAAGAGCAGAGCAATGGAGGTAATGAAGAAGAAGGGGACAGTGGGAAAGAAGGGTTCATTGAGGTGAATGACTTCTAAGATGATGAAGAGGACAGTACCGTGGCCCAGACACCTCAGGATCCAAAAGGACATACCGAACATAGTGGGTTGAAAAGTCAGAGTACTTTCCTTGAGCTCAAAAGATCTCATACTGAGGGAAATTTCAAAAACAAGAACTTTACTTGAAACATTGGTTGAAATCAAGTGAATAAACTTAAGTGAATAAAAAAGGACTGTCAATTGATGTAAAACTACTGACACAACTGTTCTTGACAAACTGCCCTAATATTTAACAGAATATATCTTATTTGATATCATTTTGTTGTATTTGTACTTCAAAAAACTAGAGAAGTGCCATGTCCTCATCTTTATGGAGAATGTTGTGGTGTTTGCTTGTGTCATTATAGCCTTGGCATACCGTCCATGTGTGGCTCTGGTGCGAGCTCGTTCTTGATTTGATACCATGTCTTTCACAAAAATGTGTTTCAAAAAAAAATTAAAAGCGTGCATCAAAGTGTCCATAATATTGGAGTACAGTAAAACCCCGTTTATCAGAACTAGCCGTCAGATTTAACAACAATAATAGTCAACACAACTACGGTAGTATCCACCAAGTTTTCAGTGCTTTACAAGGCAAAATTCATCGTAAATTTTTGCAGAAATGCACTAATTTTTGGGGGGACTTTAAAAGTCATGGAAAGATGTTATGATGGCTAAAACAGCAGATATGTGGACATTGAAAACAATCTGCTATCTCTTTGTCAAATTTGGAAGAAATATCGTACGTATTTGCTTTGAAATTCTTGTTAGGAGCCATGAGTCGATATAGGCTCAATATCTTCTAATACAAAAATACGTTAGGCTAGCGTAAGTCCTAGTTTCACTAAATCTGAAAAGTTGGTAACGTAGTGAGCGTCATACCTAAAAATTACGAAAGTAGTCCTTACAAAAACATTGCGAACTGCTGTTTGAGAGTCTCCTCCACATGTGTCTCTAACAGTTTTGGAAATTTATGCAGAATTTATACTCTAGATACCTCTCAAGATCGTTACAGATTTTCTTAAGCCCACACACTCATTTACAGTGTGTAGAAAGATTGGTTATTCAGACGAACGAAGGCTCGAATTTTAGGAATAAAATCTCTCTGTTTTAGAAGTCTTAAAATTTATTTGTCATATCATCGGTCACAAAAAATAGTAACGAAATATTTGGGGGGATTTTGTGTGCAATTTTTAGCCTTTTCGGAATTATTTTGGAAATGTGTTGACACACTGTCTTACTGGACCCAGTGTACCGTACTTGAGGCAAAAACTTGGAACCCCGTTTATCCGAATTTTTTCGTTATCCGAACAACCTTCTCTCCCGATGTGTTCGCATAAACGGGGTTTTTACTGTATTGTTAAATGGTTCATCTAAATGGATAAGGTAAAAGAGACCTTCCACAAAAGAAATCCTGTTTTATAAAGGTAAAAGAGACCTTCCACAAACGAAATCCTGCTTCATATTGTTCATAAATTATGAAAATTTATGATGCCAAAATATGAACACCGTTACAATCAGATCTTCCCAATGTTGAACAAGCAAGTCATGATGCACGAATATATGAATATTTCGTAGGTCAAAGTGTCACAGCAAACACATAGTGCACCAAGTACATGCATGTTAACGTGCACTGTACATATTCCATGGTGATCTTGAAATATAACATATTACACAAATTTTCATACCTACCCCCTTCATCCCCAGGTTTGAATGTCTTGCCATTGTTTGGTTATCTACCAGTTCTAGGAATGTTCCATGGATGTAGCTAATATCCTTTTGTAGGCCTAACCGTATTTTGTAACTCGCTTGCAAGGCTGTAGGCCTAGTTGGTTGTGATATCAATCAGTACTTCAATTAAAATTTGCTCTTCTGTCTTGTCAGTTTTTGTGGGAGCTTGTTGCTTTTCAGTTGACAAATATACTTGATGAATATGTAAGCAGTTGAGCTATATATTAGGTGACTGTAGTGTTTGTTCCCTGGCATGTACTTGGACACTGTTATTGTTTCAAATTGGTGGTTAGGCATATGGAATATTCACTTACAAGTGCTCACATTGGCCTGTTCAACCATGGTGGGATTGAATGTAATAAAGATTGTTTTCATGCATAGAAGTTTTGTTACAATGTTGGAGACAGCACCGTAGCCATTGCAACCAACTCGATGTATGTGTAAGTGTGAATGTATGTGTGTAAGTATGTGACAGCAAAATTAAGTACAAGCAAAACATAATAAAAAAGATCTGCTGTGCATGATGCTTGGCAGGTACTTTATGTTGACCAGTGTAAGGAGTTGTACCCTATTGCTCTTGTGCTAATATCATGCATAGTAATGAGTGGACAGGATAAAATGTTAAAAGCATAAAATGACAACATCTCCCATTCAGGAAGGCTGATGAGCTTCATGTTTAGTGTATATAGGTTACCTCATAGGCAGAGGCTATGGGATTGGAAGATCATTATATCATCTTCATATTCATGAATGGACAGGGTAAGTTTTAAAATGGCCCAAAGTGTTTGTGTACAAGCAAACTCATAGTAGGACAGTTCTACTGTGCATGGCACTTGGGAAGTATGTTGACCAGGGTATTAAGTTGCCCTATTGCTTTTGATTTCCATATCATGCATGTGAATGAGTAGGCAGGTCTAAAGGCATAAATCTTTATGGCGATATTTCCCAATGGGAAATGTTGATAAGCTCCATGTATGGTTCAGGTAATCTAAAAGGTAGGGATAATATATTTGGGGGGGGGGATGTTTTCTTTACTATTCATAAGCGGGCGGGGTAAAGACCCACAGTTCCTTTGTGCGTAATACTTGGCACATGTTGACTGAGGTGTGAAATTGTGATCTTTTGATTTTGTGCCAATATCGTGGGTTGTAATGGTTGTCCAGGGCTAAATATGATTATCTTAAAATGTCATTTCTCACAATCAGGATAGCTGATTAGATTCATATTTTGCCTGTATATAATATTAGGTAATAAGTAATTCGAGAAAACCTGTTAGCAGTAGTTCATCATCTTTATTTATGTTCATGAGAAGGCATGGTCATTTTGAAAATGGCTGAAAACACTTGTGCATAAGCAATCTGAAATTGGAAAGGTTTGGTGGGCTGAATGTTTGGTAGCTACGTTAACCTGAATTAAAGACACATTAGCGTGCATGAATTGGAATTAGTTAATTGAATACTCTGCAGCTGGTATGGTACATTAGTCTGTGGGAGGAAATACCCTTTAGTGTGCATGAATTGTGATTGCCTGACTGTTAACAAATCGTAATGTATGATGTCTGTGAGAAGATTCTGGTTAAGATTTAATCTGCTAAGTAGCATCTCCGGCAGTGGCGTAGCCACGAGGAGGGTTTGGGGGGGTTGAACCCCCATGACCCAACCTTGAAAAAAAGTAATTGCAAAAAACACATGATCACTATAAACTTTATTACATTTGAGGCACAAACATTGCACCATTTTGCATCTAGAGACCTAAAATAGCCGTTTTTTCTCCCTCCCCTTAGACCTTTTCCTCGTGTCGTACTCCAAAACCCTCCCCATGACACAATCCTAGCTACGCTACTGATCTCCGGTCATGATGTCTGTTAATGTGTTTTAAAACTGACAGAGCTCTTTGGCTTCAAAGTTGCATGCAGGTAAGAACATGGCGTTACTGGAAGTACCATTTGGTGATGTCGTGTGAGGTCATATTTAACTAATGTTAATGTACCACCAGTTTGCAGCAACGGAACCAAGTAATTGAAATAAGATTATTGTGATTACTAAAAAAGGATTGAAAGCAACAGCCAAATCTTACAATGCATTGCAAATCATCAAAAATTATAATTCAAAAACGCACTTGATAGGACATTTCAGTTATAATTTTCTAAATGCTGAGCAGGCGGGCAGGTATAAAATTCCAGCCGGTCGTCTAGATATAGGCTACCTTCGGTTATAGCCAATGTTTTATAAGTTTTAAATTTTCCCTTGACATGCGTTCTGATCTTGCATGTGAATACAATATTAAAAGTTATAAAATTTGTAACCAGCTGAGAAGAATTTCGAAAACACATTAGACAAAGGGTATCAAAGGCATTAAAGTGATATTACCTGTTCAAGAAAAGGGAAATACATACGGCCTAATGTTTTTCTTTATTTGCCAATACACTAACAATACTATTCATGGATGGAGTTGTTTATGTAGTGACTGAAAATGGTAGTGTGAATGGCAAAATATAAAGAAACAGTACGAAAACAGTCAAAATCTTTAGGCTATTTTGAAAAAAACCGTCCTCATTACAAACAGCTCAAACCACGCCTATCACAACACTATATGAATATTCAACGGATCATGCAGCTGTAGGCCTATGTACCGAAGTACTGTGCATGAGATTATATTCCCTCGGTTATTCATGCATTGGCTGGGAATAGAGTGATTCTGAAGGTTGTATACTGCACAGCACACTTGAGGTTTTGAAAAAAAGCACCGGTTTTCATCATACTACCCGTGTTAGTGAATTTCACCCCTAACAGTATTCAAAAAGACACTTGCATACTACGCTTGTAACGGTAACCAGTTACACCTCTATACACTTGCTTGCTTCCCCGCATCCCAAGTCTTTGTCCTTGAGCGGTAGGCTAGGTCTACATATCAAACAATCTACGTAAACTGGACAACGATACACTGTGTCGAGTTTGTAGATATCGATGACTATGGCAAGAGCACTAACCTGAAGTATGACAGTCGAAGTCGTAAAATTGTATGGCTCGATTCGATTTCCTTTGTGAGCAATGTGTTATTTCCCTAGGTCACCTTCGATTGTTGTAGATGGTTTCTCCAAGAGTTTCCAACATGTAAAAGAATTTGTGTCTGTTGTATCAGCACTCCCTAGTTGAATCAAAGCAACTGTGTACATTTTAGCTGGGAAACGTAAGAGGGAAGGAATGTCCAGGTAGTAGCTCCATGGTATAACCTTGCGACGGAGGGTAAGCATCTCAGATGTCAGACTCCAAGCTGATATCGTTGACCATCAATGATTTAAATGACTCAAGAATTGTTCAATATTATTCGTCGGAGGTAGTACTTACATATTATATTGATGACCATTCTCGTGGGTAAATCAAGTTAGATTTACTCGTATTTTCTTGAGTCTGCCTTCGGAATCATGCAAAAACACTCTGCGATGATCACGAAAGCTTACAAGCTGCACAAATTTTACTGTCTTTCCTTTCCAGGTAGCAACCCTTGCTGATACTTAGTCGCAAGTTGTGGTGTTATCGAGTAGCTCACGAGGGCTGTAGTTTGTTCCGAAATTGGTCGGGTGGGCTTCAACAGAAATTTCTCCTTTCGATTTACTATCATGGAGCCAATCAAACCCTTTCGGATATCAGCTCCATGGTACTGCAGGCCTACAGTCAGTTTTCAAGTACTTAGCCTATAGCGTGAATAGCCTATCAAGTGTTCAGTGTTCGTTCGCTAGCATATACGTGGGCACCTTTCGTTGTGCTGCCTTTTGCATATTCATAAATAAGAGCACTCCCATTGGTTTGTTCACCCAGGAGAGGGATTGAATGGAATCAAGATTGTGTGGAATCATTTTCGATTTTCATAGTTTTTGTCGTTATTTTTACGATAATTGAAACAGTATTTGGAACAACTACTTCTGTGAGGGATCTTTATTTATCTTTATTGTTCGGATGGACTGCTTAAACGTTATTCCAACACTTTGGACAATGCAGTGTTATGTATTTCCCTTTTTTAAACAGGTAGTATCACTTTAAAGTCCAAACCATGAAAACTGTGATCAGCTGGTGGTCTAATAATTAGACCAACAGCTGATAACAGTTTTCATACTTTTGGTAATTGTCTTATGAGTGTTACATGTTTTTTTGTCATGCGTTTTGTCGTTCTATAGATACATTGTTTAAATTTTTCTTCGTTGAGAGCTCTGAAAGATGTATGCAAAATTAGGCAAAAGGATTATAATACAAGACCGATTGTGTTAGGATATTCCACGTTTAATTTTTAAATGCTGAGCAGTCAGGCGGGCGGGTGAAAATTATCAGCCAGTTGTCTTGTTTAACTTTGCTTAATATGTTTTATGAGTTCTACATTTTTTCTTTTCATGCATTCTGTCCTTCTATAGATAAGTAATTAAAATTTTTATTTGTTTAGAGCTGTAAAAATGTACGCGAAACTAGGCAAAAGGATTATAACTTGAAACCGCTTGTGATAGGATATTCCACCAATAATTTTTTTAAATGTCTAGCAGGCAGGCGGGTGGGTGAAAATTATCAGCCGGTCGTCTTGTTATAATTTTGGTCTTAGATTTTCCCTTGCCCTGCGTTCTGTCCTTTTGAAGATAGAACATTTAAATGTTTATTTGTCTGGAGCTGAGAAAAATGTAAGTTAAATAAGGCTTAAGGGATTGTAATTTAAAACCGCTTGAGACAGAATATTCCACATATAATTTAAATGCTGAGAAGGCAATCTGGCGGGTGGAAATTATCGGCCGGTCGTCTTGTTATAGGCTACTTTTGTTAATTGGTTTTATGACTTTACCGTTTTTTTTTTCTCCTTTTCATCCGTTCTGTAATTCTATAGATTAATTATTTGTTCAAAGCTGTGAAAAATGTACTCAAAATTAGGCAAATGGATTATAATTCGAAATCGCTTGTGTTAGGATATTCTACTTATAATTTTTGCTGAGTAGGCAGGCGGGCGGGTGAAAATTATCAGCCGGTCGTCTTGTTATACTTAGGTAATATGTTTTATGAGTTTTACATTTTTTTCTTATCATGTACTTTTACGTTCCATAAATAATTCATTTAAATTTTTCTTTGTTAAGAGCTATGAAAAATGTACGCAAATTAAGCAAAAGGATTATAACTCGAAACCGCTTGTATTAGGATATTCCATGGTTAATTTTTTAAATGCTGAGCAGACAGGCGGGCGGGCGGGGAAAAATTATCATCCGGTCGTCTTGTTATACTTTTGGTCTTACATTTTCCCTTGTCATGCTCTTATAAAAGATACAACATTTAAATTTTAATTTGTCTGAAACTGAAAAAAATGTACGTTAAATAAGGCAGGTGGGCGGGAGAAAATTATCAGCCGGTCGTCTGGCTATACTTTTGTTAATATGTCGTTCTATAGATCAATTATTTAAATTATTATTCAGTAAGAGCTGTGAAAAATGTGCCCAAAATTCGGCAAAGGGATTATAATTCGAAACTGCTCGTGTTAGAATATTCTAGACTACGCATAATTCTCTATAATGCTGAGCAGGCGGGGGGGGGGGGGGGTGAAAATTATCAGCCGGTCGTCTTACTATACTTTTGTGATGTGTCACGAGTTTTACCTTTTAGCTTTTCATGCGTTCTGTCGTTTTATAGATAGATTTAAATTATAATTTGTAAGGCGCTGAAAGAAATGTAAACAAACTGGGCAAAGGGGTTGTAATTCGAAATTGCTTGTGATGGAACATTCCTGTCACAATTTTTTTAAAGTTAAACAGACGGGCGGAATTAAATTTTTAACCCGTCGTCTACACATAATGTCGACAAGATATTTTTAAGTTTTACATTTTCGTATCGTGCGTTCTGTCTTTCCATGTAGTTTTGTATCTGTTCATTATATTCACGATTTGGCAAATATAAAAATGAACAGAAATAAAAGGGCAAACCTTATACTCATTCTGTTGTTTTTCTCTTTTCTTTTATAGTTGCATCCTCAATGCAGGGGCGGATCCAGGTTTTGCCTAAGGGGGGGGGGGGTTTGCGATATAGTAACTATCTGAGCGGAGCGCCACCATGAGTTGGCGCGAAGCGTACAGAGAAAATTTTTGGTCCAGGAGCCCCCCAGATTGCAGGAAATGGCATTTCCCACTCCTTTCCTAGGCTCTTTAATCCGTATAAAACCTACGGGCGTGGATCCATCTCCAAAGGTGGGGGGGGGGACTTTTCAACACTTGTGAACTGCCGTCTTGGGGAGGGGTCTAAGGGGAGGGGGTGTGTTTTCAACCACCAGGTATCCTTAGACGCAATCTGGTGCAATATTTTGCATCTTTTGACGTCATATATTTCCTCGAGAAATCTTAGTTTCCAGGTAAGTAACCCAACATGTTTTTACTTTCGGGCGACTACTGTTTTTTGAAATTGGAAGATGCCAGTGTGGCAAATGGTGTCATGTTTGGGCGCAATTTAGCTTTTACATGAATTATCAATTCGTAATCTATGTTATATTATTTACACCCTTTAGGTAAAAAGTTTTGCCCCTGTCATCGTCATGTTCCAAACCAAAAACAGAGATGTTATTGGCTGGGGGAGGGGTTTAAGTGGAGGGGGTGTCTCCCCTCCCCTTGAAAAAAGAGGAAATTGCAAGGTGTCTATATGACAAATGGTGCCATATTTGGGCGCAATTTAGCTTTTATAATGTAGTGACAATTCGTAATCTATGTTATATTATTTATACCTTTTACCTAACACGTTGGGACCCTGTCACCGTCATGTCTCAATCCAAAATCAGAGATCGTATTGGCTGATGTTCAGTAAGTATTGTCAAGAAGTATGATCATGAAAAATCCCATGAAAATCATCATTTTGGCTTGTTAAACCTAATAAATACCCGCACGTTATTTTTTCATATGCGCTTAGATACTTGTCTGATCGAAAAGCATTATTAATGCTATCAAAATGTGCCTGAAAATGTTGATTGGTGAGATCATTTAGCTCCAAGTCGTACGGGGTGCACAGAAATGTCACAATCCGTTCCCTTCTTGCTACTCGTACTACGATCAAATCGCTCTATTTTTGTACCCTCACAGTTTTAGTTTTCATCATTTTGCAAAAGTGGGGGGACTTTTTGGAAATGCCCCCCTTCCAACAAAGTGAGGGGGACGCGTCCCCCGTCGCCCCATGATCCACGCCCATGATAAAAACAAGTTTTCATTGAAATTCCCTGTGTCAGAAATTTAATGATAAATGTACTGTCAGAAAGTTGTGTTCCTTCTTGTGAGAGATGCATGCTCTACAGCCCGATAACGATCTTGGGCGTCAGGAGTTCGGAGCATTGAGTCATTTGTTGTGCTCTCTCTAGGCACTCACAGTGACTCACTGAAAGTTGCTCGCTTGTGCTCAATAAAGAAAATGTGGTTTCTCTTTTTGAAATCTGCTGCAAGTATTTTGGTATTGGGGCCTCAAAATTCAACTGGTAGGCTTGATCTCATGCATGGGATTTTTGGTTGTCTCGTTACCTAAGCAGAGCGCGACCATCGGTTGGCGCGGCGTGAAGCAAGAAAAATTGACCCTTCTCAGACCTTACAATCTATACTTAGGCCATCTTCATGTTTCATGTTTTGTATGTTTGTCATTTTCATGGAAACATTACGTTTCTTTGATATCCTCCCTTGCTGTACATACAACAATGTAGTCTAGAGGCACGAAGGAAAATATGCTAAAATACCGCCTACAGGTCACTGGCACTTCCCATGTGCAAGAAACTCCAGGCAGACACCCACTGTTCTGCATGGAATAATGTTTAAACGTGATCTTGGTCATAACGTACTCTTGGATAAAAAAGGAATATATATCTTGTGTATTAATAGTGGCGACACAGTAGTTACAGTACTTACGTGCTAGAGCTAGGTCCCGGGATCAAGCCCTGACTCAGTTACGGTACCCAAGGCTCTCTCACTGTTCTCCAGTAACGAAAGGGGACCCAGTATATAAGCGAATTTTGGATAACAGTACCTTTCAGAACAACGGTAACTTCTTTAGATTTATGATCCCACTGAAAAGTCTATTTTCCCTGAACGTCTTTACATCCAACGGATGTCCAAAGTATAATTGGTCTTCTCGATTCTGATAATATTAAATGATTCCAATTCAACAACTACTACCGGTCAACACAATGTTTGAATTTTTCAGCGGGAGTAAAAGCGAAAAGCTGGAGTCGCGTTCCCATTTTTAAAACAGAGTAAGGTACTACTGGATGCGATTTCATGGCATATGGGAACCAAGATTAGGTAAACAAAAAGCGTTAATCAGACTTAGTGGTACCCGACCGTGTCTTAGCTGTGCGCAGTGGTAGTACGTTGGCAGGGTTGGTGAAATGTTTCAAATGTGGTTGAAATAGTAATGATTTGCATTGGAGCCGTCTAGCAAGAAACGTTTCACTATGGCTAGTGTGTCTAATTCGTTTGTGTCTCTGTAATGAACAGCTAGAACTGAAAACAATCTCTTGAAGTGTGTAATTGACCTCGCTGAACTTGGTAAGCTTATCATAGAGCTGGACCTCCTCTTGAAGAACTCACTGACTCTATAATGATTTTGAATGAGAGAGAATCGGGACGATAGAAGGAAATGTACGCTGTCAGCAAGCTTATTTTGGCATGTCAATTGCATTGTTGTAACAATATATTAAACAAAATGAAAAAATCCTCGAAAATCAAAGGGGGGTTTAAACCCCTAAAACCCCCCTTGGATCCGCCCCTGATTAATGATTACCATCGACTGACACATTTAAATTATTTTCCTGAAAAGTATGGCTTTTGTTCATGTTAAACACAAACGACAAATTAGTTTGAAACTATTTCAAAACCGATTTCCAATGGTCTACTTTTATGATTTTCCTTGAAAATAATTCGAAATTTATGAACAATGTCGACAGTTTTGTAATATGAAATATTTTAAAACAAAATCCACAAAAACGTAAAAAACGTGACAATTCAACTACTTTTTTGCTGGGAAATTTTCATCATTAAATAAATATCACATCTTGATTTTAGTTGTCATGCTGTTCACCCATTTTGCATCTAAGCCACCTTACATAAACAAAAATTTCTCAAGGGTAGGAGTTGTCACCTCGCACTCAGACAACACACCTTCCATTACACTAAACTAAGATAAGAATTTGTAACAGTGTTTCGATGAATGATCAGTTCGAAATTTGTCAAAAGTACCATTTTTTATCTAAGCCACCTTACATAAACAAAGATTTCTCAACAGGAGGAGTTGTCACCCTTCCACTTAAGCAACAAATATTCCCTTCAAACTCAACCAAAAATAGAATTCACTAAATTGTGAAAGTTTTGCAAGATATGAACAGGTCGAAAATTTTCCAAAGATATTTTTAAGATATATTTTACATCTATGCAAACTTATCTGCACAAAAGTTTCTCAAAGGGGAGGGGACCCCACCCCTATGACCCTTCCCCCAGGACGTCACCTGCACAAGGTGTCAAATGAAAGGTCTCGGAGGTAGGCATTTGCACAATTCACACCGACTTCCTGGGTTTATGTAGGTGGGTTTACGGTAAATCTATGGTACCATCTAACCAGTCATCAACCTCTGGCGGAGTCACTGATGATAATACCGGCTTATTGAAGTAAATTATTGCATATAAAATAAGTTAAGAGGCGTAATAAGTTTTTCACCCTTACAATTGGGAGTGTATTTTCGTCTTGACAGCATTAATTCGGGAGCGACCTTTAGATGAAACTTACAACATACTTATATCCACCACAAACTTTAAAATTATGAAGGAAGTACTTAACTGAATTATATTTAGCACATTTATATAAGCATTACTATTTTCAAAAGAAGTATTATGTTTAATCAAATGCCCCCCCCCCCCATAGTCGACAGAAATATACATGTCTGTGCAATATTGTGCTGCCGCTTCGTCATCTTTCTGTAGTCCACTCAGTCCAGTAGCCAAGGGGGTCATGTGGCGGAGCCCCGTAAGAAATTTTTGCAGCCTTAATTTGAGCATATTTATTCCTTCCCCCTTCGACCTTCCAGATCATGTGCTCGCCCACCCCAAACTATCACATGGACAGAGTATAATAACTTGAAATCAATTACCCTGCCATGAAAGGAGCTGTCGAGAATTGAAGGAAGCCCGTAGAGTAGACAGACAAGTCACAGTAAAGGCGGGATAAGTTTCAGGAAGGGGATACTGAATATCCCTATATTTATACATAAACACACATAGGCTATCTATCTATCTGTCTATATATATATATATATATATATATATATATATATATTGCTTTTGACCTACTTATTCATAGTCGATCTATCATATTCGAACTACTGAATATTCACTCTCGCTCAGGGTTAGTAAGATGGGATTTTACGACACACCAACATGAATGTGTTATATTGTGTCACCTAGAAAAGCGAATGGTGCAATGTTGGGGTACAATTACGTTAAAAACGGGGTAGGGTCAAATTCCACTAAATTGTCCAGGCAAATGAGGGAGTCATGTCAGAAGTTTCTATACAGTTTACTTTCCTTGAGAAAGCCCAGAATAAGGGAAGGATCTGTCTGCTCAAATAAAGTTTTCAGGTCTGGCACAGCATAGTACTTCTGGCGAAAATGGGAGTATTCACAACAGTCAACGAGAATGTGACTGACCGTGACAGCACAATAACAGGGTATAAAATATGGTCTCTCATCCCCGTGAAGTAAATAGGCATGGGTAAGGTGAGTGTGACCGATGCAAGCCTAGTCAGAACTAAATCATCTCTCCATGTACTGGGGGCTCCATGTCCCCCATTTCCGACCGTTGGTTTAACTCGGTTCAATTTGTTTTCAGGAAAGGAATCCCACAGTTCTTACCATTTCGATTTTAAAAAGCCATTGATCTTAGGGCGGTAATCAGTGTGAGGCAAGTAGAGATAAGTGACATCCATCTGTAGGGCTTCTTTAGCAAGTGCATCGACTTTTTAATTTTCTTGTATGCCCACTTGACTAGGTCCCCTCGTTAGCACAACTGATTTTTGTAGTTGAACCAAATTGGAGTAAGCTTCACGGAGAACTGTTACTGAAGGGTGTTTTAGCCCATGGCCTTTTAGTGCTAAAGGGCTTATAGTGAGTCTGTGAACACAATCAACTGGTGAATGTCTGAGTTTTCAATCAGATGGAATCCCGTCTTTAGTGCCTAGAGTTCGGCAGTAAATATTGATGCATCATCCGGTAGTCTGACTTGCAAGGATGCATCGCGGCCTG